>JAGFZM010004212.1:5583-21580 GCA_017657215.1 Limnothrissa miodon
CACATACACACATAGTGCACAGAGTCTCTCCAACCCCTGCATGAACATAGGGCTTCTTAAAGTTTAAAATTAGTTTGTAAATGAATACATGTAAGATATTAGATATATGATATATACATTTAACATGTACACACACAAACACACACACACATTTTGATGTTTAAACTGAAAATACTAAAAATGAAATGACAGGAATTCCCCTTCCCTTTCTTTAAATAAACTCCTTGCATTTGCTCTCCTTAATTTTCCTTCCTCTCCTTCACAAACACACACACACACACATACACTAAGGCTGCACGATATTGTAAAAACATGCGATATGCGATACGGTTGGTGAGTATTGCGATATCGATATTATTGCGATATTTGCCATTTAGTTTATCTAATCAAAGAAATATATCTTTAAGGTGGCAAAATAAGCAGTATATACGTTTATAATAAGAGTAAAAATTTTCAGATTTAATTTAGGGCAGCACAATATTAGGAAAATATGCGATAATGCCGTTGCGTGTTGCAATGACGATATCACACACGATAAGTAAGGTAATGTCTTTCTGCTTTGAATTTGCTGGTAACATAGAATCCATATAATGACTAGGCTATGCAAAAATAAAATTTAATATAAAAAATAATATTAAATAGAGCAATCCTATCAACTGATTTAAATTAAATTAAAAAAAAAACTTTAAATATTAATAAATATATTTAAATATAACTAAAAATAAACACACAATAGCATACTATAATTTACATTTAGTTCTTAGCCAGAAAAAATAGCAAAAGGAACAATCTAGATCAACTAAACTACAGGCGTTTGGGAAGTCACTGGGCACTATGCAGTGTGATGTCTGTGTGTGCACACTTGTGTAGGAATGCTGTATTATAGCAAGTTCTCGGCAAGGAAAACCAGCGTGTTTACTTTGCTAGTCTTTAAACATGTGCATTGGCATGTTACAATATTTCCTGATGTGCTATAAATTCTCTTTGCAGGTAAACTAGTCGCGATATATTGCAGTCCTTTGCGATATGTATATTGCGCATGTTGATATCGCGATAACAATAAATTTGCGATATATTGTGCAGCCCTAACATACACACACATACACACACACACACACACCCTTCTTCTTCCTGCTTTCTTTCTCTTTTTTCTGTTTTTAACCCCAATCACTCCATCATGGTTTCCAGCATCATTTTTTTCTCTCCCTCACACTCCACATCCATCTCATATCCCCTCTTTCTATCTCTCTCTCTCTCTCTCTCTCTCTCTCTCTGTATTTAGATCAGCTCTCTGAGTTTTTGCCTCAGGCTGTGCTGCCTAAAACAATCACATCAAATGCAACAGTGCACATAAACACACACACACACACACACACACACACACACACATTATAGCCCACTGCTAGACGTAAGAAATGGCCTACAAAGGCAGATATGAGAGACAACTCAATACTTCTATTTTTCTTTCATCTGATAACATACACTGTACACTGGTACTTGCTAATGCTCTCGTGTGATAATGAAAAAAATACATTAAATTGCTATTAAGTCTGTAAGTCTCTGTAGAGAGAGAGAGAGAGAGAGAGAGGGAGAGAGAAAATACCCGTGAATCCTACAGTCAGACTTAAGACCTAGAATTAAACTTCTTCATTAATTGCTTATTGAGTTAACGAGAAGGCTCAGTCCAACCACCAACACACACACACACACACACACACACACACACACACACACACTCAAACGTACCAACCAACACATACACAAACACACACACAATCAATCATACCCACACCAAATCTACACCTATTCTGAGAAGCAACACAGCCTTTCTCTCACTCACTCATATGTTCTCTGTTTCTCTCTTTCCCTGACACACACATACACACACACACACACACACACACACACACACACAGGTCTAAGAGCATCCGAGTCCCCTGCTGTGGGGCATTACAGGGCTATTGAGCTCGTAGCCATTAACATCTATTGAGACTCAAATGCCCTATTTCTCTCTCTCTCTCTCTCTCTCTCTCTCTTCTTTTCTTTTCTTTTCTTTCCTTCTCCCCATTTACATTAAACAGGAAAGGGAGGAGCAGGAACATTGAGAAGAGAGAGGGAGAGAGAGGGGAAGACAGGGAGGGAGAGAGTGAGCAAGAAAGGGGGAGAAGAGGGGAGGGGGGAGGTGAATTTGCAAGAGCTGCAAAATTGGATTTTCTCCTTTTTAAGTTTGAACTGGAGCTTTTCCCTGCTTTACTAATGAGATTTGGTGTGGAGATGGACTTCACTAGGCAGGAAGTGTGGAAGTGCCACTGCAATGTCCAACACACGCATACGCATTTAGAGTGAGTCAGGCATGCCAGGTTTAGGAGATGTGTATATGCGTGTGTGTGTATGTGTGTGTGTGTGTGTGTGTGTGTATGAGGGAGATGTAGCTCACATGTAGACATTTAACACATGTCTACTTCAAACACACATCCAACATATGTCTGTGTGTGTGTGTGTGTGTGTGTGTGTGTGTGTGTATGCGTGCATGCTCTGAGGTGATTTCTGTAGCTCCTTTGTAGTTATGTAGCCCAGCTAACTGTGTTTACTCAGCTTGCATGGAGCCTGCAGACATGAGGAGGGAATGAAGGAGGAAGGAAGAGAAGAGAGAGAGAGAGAGAGAGAGAGAGAGAGAGAGAGAGAGAGAGAGAGAAAGGAAAAGGAAGGAGAATAATAGGCAGTGGGAGAGAGAAAAGAGGAAAGAGTAGGTACAGAGAGGGGGAAAGAGAAAGTGAGGGAGTGAGAAAGAGAAGGGAAAAAGAGGAAGATAAAGAGAGAGAGAGTAGAAAAAAGGAGAGGGGAGAAAGAGAAGAAAAAAAGGGGGAAGGGGAGAGAGAAGAAGAGAGAAAAGAGAAAGAAAGGGGGGAGAGAGAGACAGAGAGGGTAAAAGAGAGGGGGGTGAGACAGAGGAAATAGAGATAAAGAAGCAAAAGAGAAGGAGAGAAGGAGAAAGAGAAGTATAGGAGAGAGATGAAGCGAAGAGAAGGAGAGAAGGAGAAAAAGATGGATGGGGGGTGAGATCCTGAGGCTAAGTTTGTAGTTATTTCCGTGCACAGCTGAAGACCCCACTCACATGCATGGGAACACATGGCCAATTCAAACTCCAAATGCTGTCTGTGTGTGAGCCTTTGACTAGGAATATGCACACTCACACACACACATACACACACATTCACAATCTCTCTTTCCCTCTCTCTGTCACACACACACACACACACACACACACACACAAAGAGATGGTACCATTGCACACATTACGTCTCACACATTGCTGTCTCACACAACTACACACACACACACACACACACACACACAAACACACACGCCTCGTTCTTCCGAAAGCTTCCGCAGCAGCCCCCAAATCCCCATCCGAACACACACCTCCCCAGCCCTGCCCCGATTGTCTGTCTCCATGGTTACTCACAGATGATGTAGTAGTCCTTGCCCCTGAAGAACTCCAGGCCCCAGAGGTTGGGGCTGAACTCCTGGAACTTGAGCGTGAACTTGACGTCCTGGTCGGGTTTGACGCAGTTGAGCAGCGGCGTGTCCGTCTTGGTGATGTAGCAGCGGTCCAGCTGCTCCCGCGTCACCAGGTAGATCTTGTAGTACTCGATGCCCTCGCCCACGCCACCCTCCACCCGTGGGCACACAATGTCCATTTTGTCCCCGATCTGGGGGAACAGCACCAGACCCTGCCCAGGAATAAACCTGCAGGAGGGAGGGAGAGAGAGAGGGAGAGGAAGAGAGTGGGGGGGGGGGGGGGGGAGGGGGGAGGGGAAGGGGTGGGGGGAGAGGGAGGGAGAGGGGGGGGGGGGGGAAGAGAAAGGGAGAGAGAGAGTTAAACGTCTTCACTCATAGACACACACATAGATGTTGCTGCTTTAAGAGTTTTGAAGGTAATCAGGTCCTATAAATAAGTCACAGATGTGACTGGAAAATACTACTATTTTTGAGATGTACTCTGTGTGTGTGTGTGTATTTGTGTGTGTGTGTGCGCGTGCACGCGCATTGGCTAGTGGGACGAGGATGTCTATCTAAGCAGTTGATCTGCAAGCAAATCCTCCTATTGAGTCTGCACCATCAGGAACAAAAACTAAACACAAAGAATTGCCAAGGCTGATGCTATCGCCACTTCCCACACAACACACACACACACAGACACACACAGACTCACTTTGTGCAGATTCTTATCACATCAGTAGCCTCTGACACACCACACACAGCTCCACTGTTTGGACAGTCAAGAGAGGGCAGACATTTCTGTGTGTGTGTGTGTGTGTGTGTGTGTGTCATAGACCTCCACACCCTGAATTTACAAACACTCCACACCACATCAAGAAAGCAAACACATACACACACCCACACACTGCACTGCTCGTCTACTCCCTCCTCGTATCATTTCCACTGTAATCACCACTCATATTATAAGCCTGTGACGATACTGACAAATGATAAACACACACACACACACACACACACTCTTACAGAACTACACACACAAGGACACACACACACACACACAGGCCTAAAGGATGGGCATGTACTTTAAGCAAACAAACTACTTGCCAACAGACAAATAAAGCCAAACAATGGCAAACATACACACACACACACACACATGAACACAAAGGGTGTGTTTCTGGTTTCTTTACAGGAGTTTCCTCAGATTGAATGTTGTATATAGGGAGGAAGACCTGCCCTTAGCCACAGGCTTAAAGAGTATCTCTGTCACACACACACAAACACACACACACACACACACACAAGGAGTCATTAAAGGGACTTCCCCATGCTTTAGGGCCCAACAGTAGCTGGTGCCATTTAACAGTGCTGATTGTGCCTGTATGTGTGTGAGTGTGTGTGTGTGTGTGTGTTTCCTCATGTTTGTTAATGGCTATAACCCCTCTCATAGACACACTTTCACCCCCTTCACATACATACACATACACACACACACACACACACACACACACACACACACCTCCCCCTTCTGTTCTGTCTTTGTCCCTCTGGTTTACTACATCGCTCATAAATATTCCTCTGAGTCTGAAAAAGAAAGGCTTGAATGCCCTAACGCCGCCTAACACACATTTATTAGCCATCGTTCACCCTGTTAACAAGACACAATCTGTGTGTGTGTGTGTGTGGGGTTGTGTGTGTGTGCGTGTGTGTAGGAATGAGAGTGCATACACACAAACAAATTTGGTTCCAGTGGTGTGTGTGTGTGTGTGTGTGTGTGTGTGTGTGTAGAGCACTGAGAATTGATCAGGAGGTTGTCAGTCAGCAATGACCAGCCAGACAACAAGCTGCAGACAGAATTATGGCCATCACACACATTTTCACACCCATGCATACACACTGAGCATACACAGAAACGCACACACACACACACACACACACACTCACACACCAAACACACACACACACACACACACACACACACATACACACACACACACAAACACACACACAGGTGGTGGAGATGGGGCTCTAAAAACTGACATCTGTTTTTTTCATTTATGTCCCCTTTTCTCTTTCAACTGTGTTTCTGTGTGTTCCTGTGCGACACACACACACACACACACACACAGCTGAGCTGTCTGTGTGTTCCAGCGGGGGGAGATGCTTCCAAGGGTTACGACCACATCTGCTCATAGTAAAAAAAAAGCTGTTAGATTTCTCTCTCTCTCTCTCTCTTTTTCACCATCTCTTCACCACTTTCCTCTGCTCTGAACATAGACTTTTTTCCACTTACATCTCTCCACTTATTCCTTCATTCTCCCCCTTCCATCTTTTCCCCTCTCACACGCCCCTTTTTTTCTTTCTCTCTCCCCAAACACTTTTCTTTCTCTCTCCCCAAAATTCTTCACCTCCCCCCATCTCTCAATGCTTCCACTGAATTGTGTTCAGATGCTTTTTTGAAGGCCATGACCACAACGTGCCTACACACACACACACACACACACACCTTCTTCATGTTTGCCCTAGCAAAAGGAAGATGGAAAAAAATACAGACAGAACTAGGATTTAAAGAAAGATAGAAAGAAAGAAAGAAAGATAGACACAGAAAAAAACTAAGGAATGAGAGCTGGGAAAACGGAGAGAAAAGATGTGGAGGAGACCCCAGAGTTCGTGGGTCAGACAAAGACTGAGTCTAGTGGTGTGTGTGTGTCTGTGTGTGTGTGTGACTGAGAGTGGAGGTTAATCCCTATACAATGCTTTTCTCCCTCATACAGACACTATTGCAAAGTGTAGTGGTGTGTGTGTGTGTCTGTGTGTTTGTGTGTGCGTGATACTATTGCAATGTCTCTCCCCAAAGACTGTGAGTGTTGCTGTATGTGTGTGTGTGAGTGTATGTATGTATGTGTATGAGTGTGTCAGTGTGTGTAGGTAACACTGTTACAATCTCTCTTGTACTTTGAGTCCGAAGACTGTGACACTATGGTGTGCGTAGGTGTGTGTGTGTGTGTGTGTGTTAGTGTGTGTGTGTGTAAAACACTGTTACAACTGCTTTTGTTGTTTAGCTGGAATCCAAAGCTTCATTTATAATGTAACAAGCCCCTCTCTATCCACAGCCAATCAGAAGCCATCATCTTACTCCATTCCCAGACCGCTACACACACACAGAGAGAGAGAGAGAGAGAGAGAGAGAGAGAGAGAGAGAGAGAGAAAGAAAGAAAGAGAGAAAGAGAGAGAGGGAGAGAGAGACAGCTAAACACAGCAAGGTTGGAGTGTGTCAGGATCTGTGTGTGTGTGTTTCTGGGAGGTTTTTTTTTTCGTTATAAGAGGGGGTTTACCTCTCCCCATCCCCCATCTACTCCGTGCTGGATCTGCATGTGCATGGCTGTGTGTGTGTGTCTGTGTGTGTGGGTGTGTGTGTGTCTGTGTGTGTGTGTGTGTGTGTGTGTATGTGTGTGTGTGTGTGTGTGTGTGTGAGAGAGAGAGAGGGAGAGGCACCCAACACAAAAGGGCCTGACTGCCATGTAATCTGTTAATGAAGAGAGAACTGAGGAGTTGCGGCTTGTCTTTGGAGCAGGATGTGTAAGGCAGCTCTCTCTTTGTTTCGCCTGCCCGCACACAAAATGGATTACAGGCACGCACACACACACACACACACACACACACAGAAGTAGAGAGAGAAAGATGGAACGAGGGAAATGAGGGTGGGGAGTTGAGGAGTAATCTTTACAAGACACATAGATCAGTTGTAAAGCAGTTAAAGGTAAACAACAATAGGTTTTAAATCTCTGAGCACACACACACACAATCACTGAGAACACACACACACAGCCAGTGCCGAGCTACCTACATGTTATCTACAGTTCTATCCTTTTACAAAAAAATCCAATGGAATTAAAAAAATCCGAAAAAGAAATAAAAAGTTGAAAAAGCTGAAAATGGCGTAGCTTGGCAGCTAATGCACTGAATGGTGCATATCTTCAACATACGCTTCACACATTATGACAGAAATGTACATGAAAGAGGAGACGAGGGAATTCATGGTGCACACACACACACACAACGAGAAAAAGTGAACAACGATGACTTACATATCGACCCCCTGCATCCCCGAACTCTGTCACCTAGGCAGAATGCAAGGAATGCCCCCCCCCCCCCCCCCCCCCCCCCCCCCCCACCCCCAACAAAAAACCAATCCCCCCCCCCCCCCCCCCCCAACACACACACACACACAGAGAAATCCTGCTGCTTGGGGCCTGCTCAGCAAGGTTGGAGTTTTGTTTAAAAGAGGTCGGCCCTCCAGACAGCCAGGTTTCAACAAATTCCTAATAATCTCTCTCTCACTGGCACACACACTAAAGCCAAAAATTTACATATGTAAGACGTTGCTCCTGGATTACATCAAGAATACCGTTTGACAGAGGGCAGCATTTATATTTGTTAAATCAACATGTTTTAATCACTTAAACACAACAGTAAATAAGTGGCAAGGTTATATTATCAAATGTTGTACTAAAGTAATTTTATTCTTTTTGTCAGTAATCTATAGGACGTCCTGGCGTGATGCAGGTTAAATAGTGAAAAAATCGCGTGGGTGATTATTTTCTGCCTGACATCTCCGCGAGGCGCTTTTCTACTCTTCGCGTCTCAACCGCATTCAACATGTCTCTCCTCATCCGCGGCTTCTTCATGCCCCCACCCTCTCTTCCTCCTTCCCCCATCTCTCCCCACACTCATCTCATCGCTCTTCTCTGCCTTGCTCAGCCAAACGCCTGCAGCCAGACGATCTAATAACAAATGCGAGTGGCATACCATCTTTCTCTCTGCTCATATCACCCTCTCTCTCTCCCTCTCTCTCTCTCTATCCATTCAGAATTGATTTAACGCCTCCGAGCCGTCCCATTGAGGCACAGCAGCGCAGGAACAGGGCTCTTGTTGTTGAGTTTAAATGGAGATGTCAGCGCTGCTGCGCGAGGCCTGCCAATGGCCGCTACAACTCTGGCGCGCGAGAGAGAAGAGAGGGGGGAAATCATAAAAAGACATAAAGCAGGCAAGCTGCAGCAACAGCCCGTGAACACCGAGCATCACACTCGCGGGTTAGGGCGCTACCATATCCTACTCTGCCCCGCTCAACACAGACCTCGCCTCTATTCTGTTCCCGAAGAGCAGTCCGCCTATGATGGCCATTAAACAGGAGCTGAGTGCTCAAGCATGCAGGACCGGACGGCACTATTTTCCATTAACACATTGATTATCAGTAAACGACACATGCCACCTGTTCGCCCTGCTCCTTCAACGGCTCCCTCCAGTGTGCGGCTGACTTTATTGCTGACTAAAGACAGGCGCGCACACCTGGGCTTAACCTCTTTGAAGCATAGACCTCTAGGTTGAAGGCGGCCAACTGGGCCGTGAATTATTAAATGAGCTCGTGCTGCTTGTGGAATAAAGCAGCCGACAGTGGCGAGCTCCCGTCGGCCTCATGACACACACAGCAGCAGCAGTGTGTGTGTGTGTGTGTGTGTGTGTGTGTGTTTGATGTAGCGCAAGGCCAGTCTCTGTAGGCCTAAAACATGGCCGCATAAACACACAGACACAAATTATGAGAAATTTGTGAAATTATACCGAGACTAGTCTACAAAGTGCAATAAGGTTCTTGAATTGTAATTATGTCGTTTAAGTGTAATCAAATTTTCTTGACTGTTGTAATGTTTAACTACGTAAATTACATATGACCATGGCTTCTTGACAATGACGGTGACTAGCTTCTACCGTAAACTTATACTGGTTATAAAGCGCTTATAATTTTACCCAATCTTCAATGCCATTTCATCTACACTTACTCAAGACAAAAAAAAAGCCAAATGTTGAAGAGTTGGCAAATTGTTCTAAAGTCGCATTTCGAAGGTATAAAAGGAATGCTAGAAATACATAAAAAACTCAACACCAAATCGCCCAAGTTGAATACAAATAAATTGAAAAGGTATTTTAAATTTGGTCAAAACAGTTAGCTTTTCTCTCTCTCTCTCTCTCTCACACACACACACACACACACACACACACTGGCACTCATTGGCCTACACACAGGAGACTTTCTTAAGAAGGCTTTCTTAACAATATAGTTTAAGACGGGTAAATATAGGCGAACAGGGCCATGGGCTTGGAGTCCAGCATAGCTCGACACGTATCTGGACCCATCTGGGCCTATTGCACACAGTGAGCCTGGAGACTACGGGAGGGCTAGCGCAAGGAGGGGGAGGGCAGAGAGTGTTTTTGAAAGCTGCCCTTCTCCTGTTTCCTTCCTCGTCCTCTGCGTTACAGCAAATCTACATGGACGGCTCGTTCGCAGGAATCCAGATCAAACGACCGTTTCTATTTGGAGGCTCGGGCTTCCAAAAGACAGATCATGCATTCATTCCGTCGGCGCGTTTTATCGAACCGATCCGTCATCGGGATCATGCGCGAGAGCAAAGCCAACGCAGCACTTTTTTTGTGCACTGCAAGAGCCATTCTTTCCTGTACAGCCTGTTTTCCGCGAGCCACCGAAGGAGAGCGAGTTTAAAAGTGTGTCTGTGTGTGTTTGAGTGTGTGTCAAATTGTTATTATATCATGTATGTATGTATGTGTGTGTGTGTGTGTGTATGTGTGTGTGCGTGCGTGTGAGTAAAAAACATACTTACTTGGTATTTGTTGTGTTCCAGTAAATAGAGTCCAAAACAATGGCGCGGGACAGATTCACCTTAAAGGCGATAACTAAAACTCCAAAGTAACACATCCAAAGAGGCTCCCCCATGATTCCTCGGCCAGGCACCTAGCTGGGCTCTGTCGTGCCCCTCTCTCTCTCTTTTCTCCAAATGAACTCCGAGAGGATCGAATTCAAACAGCTCTGCAACAAACGCCCCGACACCGAAGCAATCCAAACTCCGACTCCTAAATCCCGACTGCAGAGAGGCGCTGAAACGTGCCACAACCAAGAAGGGGCCACGGCAGCAACAATAACCAGCTCACAAGTAGCGCATCCACGGGCTCACGGCAACACTCCTCGGGTAGTCCCGGTAAGGCCGGGTACACAACTGCACTCTGCGGAAAGTCCCGTTTCGGCTCGGGTAAAAAATCCCACACACAGATCCAAATTCTCCTCTCAAGAGTATGGCGAGAGGCGGATGAGGCTTACGCGCACGGCACTTTTTCATTCGGTAAGGAGAGCGCGAGGCAGCGCGGACTCTATTCCCTCAGCAACGAGTCGACGGAAGCAGGGGCACAGACATTCCTTACACACGGGCGAGCCCCGTCGCCTTCTCCGCCGCTGTCCGTTTAACCGCTCGCACACACATGGAGAATAATTCCAGACTATTGTAGAGGAGAACAAAAAATTAGAATGAAGCTAGAGCAGCAGGTAGGACCATCAATTCCATTCGCGCGAGTCCTCCGCGCAAGAGAGACAAGGAAAAATACTGGCGATATATTCCGTTTAAAAGTGATGGCCAGTAGAAGCCTAATCGAACTCCGTACAACAGAAAAAATATGATCGACGATCAATGGGATCAGAGAAGAAAATTCAGTTTTAAATGAAATTAAGAAGACTGAAATTAAATATAAAATAACAAAAAAAAAAACGAAAGAATCCAAAAGCAAAGTCAAAGTAAAGTTCTCATGAGCGACAGCAGCTCCCTGCGCTGTGACTGTCGGTTGTAACGGGACAAAATTTGCTGCTCCGTTGCTGAAACAGCTTCACAAAAAAACGCGCAGAAGCTTGTCGATGCGCGAGCTGAACTGCAAGTAACCGCGAGCGTCTGCAAGGAGGTAGATTTGTCAGAGCTCACTCTTTGATGGCTCCACCCATCGGCGCATCTGATTGGATGACGCGCTTGAAGCCCGTTGAGGCGAAGCTTGTGCCTCGGATAGAAGCGACGTCAGGGCATTTGAAATGCCAACTTTGAGGGCATAGACGCCCAGCTATGCGGGCCAGATGAATAACTTTTAATTCCTTTACATTTCCATGGTAACATCTCACCACCTTAAACATTAATCTCAGCTCAGAGACTCTGCTTTTGTAGGGGACGGGGACATTTCTCCAGGTGATAGCCTAAGATTCGTTTGATTCTTTGGTATGAAAGATATGGGCCAAGGTGGGTAGGTTACTCTGTAGCCACGACCAGACGCTTGCGTCTGGGTCCCGTTGTCATCAACTGTAATCGCTTAAGAGAGGCAACATGTGGGAGATAGGAGGAAGATGCTGCAGCGATAAACCCCGAGCCCAGGAGAGGCATTCCATGGGCAACAGCGCACCCTGGTGGACATGAAATCGGTGGCTGAGGAAGCGTGCAGTGGCTCCCGATAGGATAACATGTATTAAAAGGTGATCTAACGAGCTTCTTACGCAGCAGTAGCCGGCGAGAGACCTGGTCAGCGTGGGGTGGTGAAATAGTTTGGAATTAGCCGAGTTCAAAAGGGCTCCTAACTAGTCTGATGGGTCCAGGTAGCCCAGATGTGTGTTTCAGAGGTGAGGTGAGGTGATGTGTGTGTGTGTGTGTGTGTGTGTGTGTGTGTGTGTGTTAGCTAGAAGTTTCTAGACAGCTCGTTTATGCAAATAAAGTAACTGACAGTCTGACTATTTCAAACAAACGAGCCAAATGGCCTCACACGCACGCTCGCACATCATAAACATCACTCACTCACACATACACAGACACGGTCTTGCGACACCCGCTGCTCAAAAAACACTCTATTAGTGCATGGAAGTGGACGTGTGAAGCCTCTCGCTTTCGCGTGACTGTAATTCAATCAGTTCGGTCGTGCGCATGGCCTGTACCGTTTGTAGGCACGTGAAGATAATCAAAGAGACAGATTTCACGTCGAGGAGATAATTAAGGCAGCATAATGAAATGGCCAATACACACACACACACACACACACACACACTAGACGACTAGTTTAGGCCATTGGATAACTGCTGACCATATACCGACCTGGGTCAGCAGCTATTATTGTCTCAAATAGGCCTATCTCTTGTAAATGTTTGCACGTAATTTCTTAAACCCACCGAAATATGGCGTTCACAGTTTAATTGTTAATGTAACTAAATCTATGAATTATTTTATGAATGTAAGTTTTTTTTAACTCAGTAGTAGGCCTAAACTCAGCTAATGTGTCCTTTTCAAAAACTCGCCCGTGAGACTATTTAGGGAGAACTCTTCCTCGATCGCTGATGGCACTTACTTGTGGAAGCTCACCGGAAAAGGCAAGTTCCCGAGACGCTGAGGAAAGTTAAGCCGAAGCTGAGTTAAAATGATGCCAAGCGTGCGCACCCTAAAAAATCCAATGATATGTTTTTCAATTTATCCATAATAGTGCAAAATGCGTCTGTTGCTTTATAATAGTATAAGATATGTGTACAATATGTGTTAAAAAAAAAAAACGATGCTTCTATTTTTATTCTAATTTTAAAAAATCATACTTTCATTAATAGGCTATTTGTTTCAGCTTTAATATAGGTATGGTAGCCTATTATTAATGCGATAGGGTATTCATTATTATTAATATTCTTCTTATTATTATTATTATCATCATTATTATCAATATTATTATTATTAATAATAATAATATTGTTGTTGTTACTGTTGTTATTATTGTTGTTGTTGGAATTATTAATTTTCCTATTTTCTTTTATTGCTGTTGTTATTGGTAGGATAGCCTACGTTGAAACATTGAACAGGCTATTAAATGGGTCCCACGTTTGCAGATTTCAATGAATAAAAATGTTTATTGTTTATGTTTATTTTATGGTCCTGCCATAGCCTGTGCGTCGGTTGTACCTAACTTCGACGAACTTGAACTTTGACATTTGAAAGCTAATTCAGACCTGTTTCCCCGGTGCACCACGTATGCTATGATCTACGACTTTTTCAATTTTTGTAATTAAATTAAATTAAATTAAATTAAATTAAATTTTATTTGTATAGCGCATTATACAAATACATCTCACAGCGCTTCCCAAACGTTTTTTCCAAGCCCACAATAACTTACAATTGGCGAGTTTTGTCCATTTGTAACCTATTTTTGATGCAAAATATATCGTAAAACAAAACAAAATGTATTGTTAAATACTGAATATTAAAACAAAATTTAAATCTCTAAAGTAGGCTATAGATAGGCTACCTGACCTTTGCGGGAGGTTGTGTGTTGGATGGATATAGCCTACTCTTGACTGGAGCATTCTGACTTTTTTTTCCACCACTTGACTTCGTTAGTTATGGTTTCTTGTCAGCGCTGGTTTGCAAGCGTGTAGTAGTCAGGCAGTTGGTCAGGGCCGGACAAGCAGAAACGCTTTGCATGAGAGAGAGAATGTGACAACAAAATGAGTTCGACCTAGTCGGGCTTTTTTTATTTAGGGGCAGTCGATTACTGGGGCCCTGACGGAAAAAAGGCAGATTAAGGGGTGAACTATTTTTCTGCTCTGACTGGATTATTCCACTCCAGTTTGCATACACACACATTCGTCCTCCCGTTTGTTAATGAAAAGAAAACACGGCTCCCCTTGTCCGGTCATCTCTCTCTCACGACGGACATGGGGGAGCAGGGTCGCCGCTCGCTCACAGCCCTCGACCTGGTGACTGCCTGTTTATTCAGTTGCTTGCACGCGTTACCGGGGACTGAGGCGGAGAATCCCACAAGTCATCGGGGTGCCGTGATCTTGCTGCGATCAAACACACCTAACTTCACCCGGGGAACTCTTTCTCTCTCTCTCTCTCTCTCTCTCTCTCTCACACACACACACACACACACATTTTATTTCAAAGACTACCATATATTCTTTCTGTCTTTTCTTTCCTGTAACACTGCATTTAGAATATCCCAGTCTTTTACATATTAATAAAAGGTTAAGGCAGTTGAAAGCTGAAACACTCCCTGGCTCCTGCTTTCGGCCAGGGTTAGTGTTGGTGTGTCTGTCTTGCACGGTGAGCAGTTTATGCCAAAAGTCTGCCCAGCAGTCAGACACGGCTTTGTCTCATAATTTCAATCAAAATGAGCAACTATATGCCTCCAACTGGATAGCTCTGAAGATACACAGACACACCTCCCCCCTATTCGCGCATGAGTTGGCTAGCTTGTGTGTGTCAGCATTTTTGCTGGGCCAAATGGCATGACAGGTCAAAGTAACCAGTCATTGCTGATTTGAGATTTCAGCTGCAGGGTGACGGCTGCGCGTTGGGGCGGGTCTCTCACTCCCACCAGGTGTCAAGCGACATCAAGGGATTTAATGTAGCGCACCAATTAATTGCGTAAAGACGCGTCGTTAAAGAGATGCGACAACAGCTTCGTAAACTGTTTTCATGCGGTCCTGATTCATTATCACGGCGTGACGCGCAATCTACATCTGGTACAGCAGGACTGCGCTGCGCGTGAATACACATTTTACTCGAGTGGGTCCGCTTGTGGGCCCATTTAGCTGTCCAAATACACACCGAAAAACCAAATGCAAGAATTAGGAACTGATGAGCTCTCTCCCCTACACACCTTTTCTGAGTCTGGCCCGCTGTTCTCATGCAGATTATTGTGCGTGCGCCGTAGTACCGGAAAATAAATGGCACCCGGTAAACGCTGACTAGATGTGTCAGAGAGCCGAGGCTTATCATCTTAGTGCGAGTGTGTTCATAGCACCTGTATTACTGGACAACCGTTAATTATTTACCCTAGCATTTGCCTCCTTAAAATTGGTCTGGTGATAAAGACCTACAGTACCTTATCCTATTTTGGGCCTTCCACCAAGGCCAAAACCACATGATTCTCAAGCAGCACATATCTTCTGACAGAGGGCCCTAAACTCTCTCACATCCCCAATTAGCCTGTGTGTCCCCAAAGCTAGGTCCACCCTAAAGTGTTCCCTGATATTTCCTACGTATCTATTGATCTGCAAGTTGTCCTGTTGTCAAATATCTGTACAGGATTGACCTGTATTGGAGCAACACGCCAAAGCAAATTCCAAGCGAGGTCGCATGGTATTGTGATCCCCCACTGCTCCTCACTAGAGGTGTCTACACAAGTCATTACACACACAAACAGCTCAAACAAGGCACACCACCCAAGCAAACGTGTTGAAGGAATTCAAAGGGATTTATTGATGAACGCTCATGACAATTTACAGGATAACAATTTACAACAAGTCCAGACCATCATTTCCCTCCAGTGCCTGTTCTTACACACATGCGCACACACACACATCATTGCTGCAACCAACTTTCAAAGTCTTACCTGAAGGTCCGTTATTGTCTCTAACCCAAGTACCACATAAGCTGCAGCATGTACGATCCCTCTCTCTCACTCACACTCTCTCACACACACACAGGGCTAGCCTGAAGCTGAGTAGAAAAGAAAGGACTCGCTGAGCTTTCACTACGTACTTCCATTGAACCCAACATCTAACAGCTAACCAAAACACAAATGTCCCTACACACACACACACACACACACACACACACACACCATCTCCCTCATTTCA
>JAGFZM010004213.1:0-10173 GCA_017657215.1 Limnothrissa miodon
CACACACACACACACACACACACACACACACACACACACAGCTCACTAAAAATATGTCTGCAAAATGGTTCCTGGCTCTGTCTGCTGTTTTCTAGGGGAAATAGTATTAAAAACAAATTCACCCTCTGTGTCTGTCTCCCTTACCCAGACATGACACCATGCAAACACATACACACAAGCACATACACACACAAACACACATACATACATACATACATTAAAAAGTGGGTAAAATGTTCACTTAAAAAATAAGACTTTCTAATAAAAACTAGACTGTGCTTAATATAGCTGTTTATACCAAAACACAAATGGGTCAATAATGACACCAGTATACTGTATTAATTAAAATGTTATTTAACTGTCAATACACACAGCCTTTGATACATTACAGGATCTGAGGTGAGCATGTCCAGTCTTACTTTGGGGACCGGTGAGGCTTCAGACACCTTCTTGGAGCCGCTGGTCTCTGGGCTCATCTTGGGGTGGTCCACCTGCATGTGGCTCTCTAGGTCCTCCACGCTCTCGAACTTGACGGCGCACTCCGGGCAGCGCAGGCCGGCCGCCTTGTCGGCAGGGTCCTGAGGCGTGCCGCTTCCCCCGCTGGCGCCGCCCATCCCGGCAATGGCGCTGGGAGACTGGCCGTTGGTGCCACGGCTCATGCAAGTGGCGCATAGGCCGAAGGGCAGGCCGTTGACGTCCAGCTTGACCAGGTCCTGCTTGTTCTTGAACTCCTTCAGACACAGGGCGCACTTGTAGAGCTTGTGGCTGCCCAGCTGGCCGTTGGGCGAGGACGCCGCCGAGCCGCTCCCTCCACCAACAACAAGGCTTCCTGCAACCATGCCCGCCCCGGTACCTCCACCGCTGCTCCCGGACGAAGAGAGCTTCTGCATGTGGAAAGTGCCGTGGATCTTCAGCTCCAGCGTGGAGGTGACCGTCTGCATGCAGACCACGCAGCGGAAGCCTGTGAGCGAGTTGCGCAGGTCCGGGTGCATCTGGCAGTGCTCGATGAACTCCTCCTCGCTCTGCAGCGGCATCTTGCAGATGCGGCACGTGCCCGTGTCCAAGCTCTTGCTGTGCGTCACCTTGTGCTCGGTAAGCGTGAGCAGTGAGGGGAAGCGCTCACCGCAGATGGGGCACATGTAGTGCTTGGCGGGGCCGCGGTGTGTCTGGGCGTGCTCGCGCAGGCCCGACTCGGAGAAGAAGGTACGCGAGCAGACGTTGCACTTGTGGCTGCCCTTGATGAAGTCGGCCTTCTTCTTGCGCGAGCCGGCATCGTCCTCGCCCGGCCGGATGTTGTGGTCGCGCAGCCGGTGGTTCTGCAGCAGCGACTCCATGGTGTATGCGGCGCCGCATATGTCGCAGGCGTACATGGGTTCCGAGGCGTCCAGCTCGTCCTCGCCGCCGCTACCCGTGCCGCCGTCGTGGCTGTTGGACGCGTCCGGCTGGCCTGCTGCGCCGCTCTTCAGCAGCATGCTCTGCAGGTCGGCCTGCTCAGCCGCAGCCGACGCTCCGCTTGATACATTTCCCCCAACACCTCCGCCCCGCTTTGAGCTCTGGGCCACACCGTTGGGCGTGCCGTTCTGGCTGCCGCCGTTGCCAAGCGTGCCGTGCCCGTGGCCCGACTCGTAGCAGTGCTTTTCGCGCAGGTGCCTCTCCAGGAGCACAATGGCCTGGAACGACTTGCCGCAGAAGCGGCAGTTGAACTTCTTGCTGTGTGTGGTGATGTGGCACTGGAGCTCCACCTCCGTGCAGAAGCTCTCGCCGCAGAAGATGCATTTTCGCACCTTGCCACCACCGGGGCCCGCTGGCCCGCTCGGGTGGCCCAAGTGGTTGTGCTTTACATGCACCTGCAGGTCCGACTCTTTGCGGAAGTCCCAGGCGCACGCCGTGCAGCGGAACATCTTCTTCTCGTTGCTGTGCTTGACGGCCAGGTGCACTTGGATTGACACCTTGGAGTCGAACACCTCCTGGCACAGCGTGCAGTGGTATAGCACAAAGGTGTGCATGTCCAGCAGGTGCTTCTGGAGGTCGTCAACGGACGAGAACTGCTTGTCACAGCTCTCGCACACATACTGCGTGGAGGTGGTGGTGTAGTGCACCGTCAGATGCTGGAGGAGGGCCTCTTGGGACTCAAAGTCCTCTTTGTTGCACTGCGGGCAGGACTGCCGGCGCAGCAGGAGCTCCAGGTGGGACTTGAGGTGAGCCTGGAAGCCCTCAAAGCTGGTGAAGCGCAGGTCGCATTGGTTGCAGGGGTAGTCGCCGTTTGCGCTGGCTGAGGTGACGTCGCCGGTGGCACGGTGCCGTTTGGGCGAGGAGATCTCTACGTCGGACGAGGCCGGGCTGAGGTCGGCCACCTTGACCTTACGCTTGTTGTTGGCCAGCGGGATGTTCTTGTGGTTCTCCTTGATGTGCTTGGTGAGCTTGAGCAGGGAGCCGAAGATGGGCGAGTTGGTGCAGTAGGGGCACGAGTAGACCTCCATGAAAGACTGGGACGGCTGCAGCACCGGGGACTCCATCTTGGCCACACCGCCTCCACCTCCACCTCCACCCCCTCCCGTTCCCCCACCCGCGCTGCTGCAGTGGGTTTGCTGGATGTGCTCGGTCAGAGAGGACTCGGTCAGGAAGCCCATGGAACACTGGTTGCAGAAGAAGGCGTGGTTGCCCTCTAGGGTGGTGGAGCCAGCTAGCACGCCGCCAGGCAGGCAGTGCGAAACACGGATGTGCTCCTGCAGCGAGTTAATGTCTGCGAACATGTCCGGGCAGTAGTTGCAGTGGAAGGCCGACACGTTGCTGAACTGCAGCAGCGGCAGGGCAGAGGCTGCAGCAGCAGCAGCCGCAGCTACCGTCACGCTGCTCCCGCTAGCGCGGTGGGCTTTGCGGACGTGCTCGTTGAGGTTGTAGAGCGTGGGCAGTGTGTCCAGGCACAGCTGGCACGTGTGGCTCTGCTGGGGCTTGTCGGCGTGGATGGTCTTCAGGTGGATCTCCAGCACCGCCAGGCTGTGGAAGTCGCGCTTGGAGCAGTACGGGCAGCTGTAGGTCACCTTGCCTGCCGTGGCGGCCCAGCCCACCACGCCATCGTCTGGGTCGGAGGAGGATGGCACCAACTTACGGCGGCCGGGCGCAGCCAGCTTGAGGGTGGAGTCCGGGGTGGAGCCGCGCTCCAGGGAGGCGCTGGAGTCCGGTGTGGCGCTGCTCATGGAGGCCACGCTGCCCAGCAAAGGGTCTGGGCTGGCGGCGCTGTGGTTGCTGGAGTCGGGCTGCCGGTGGCTGTCCAGGTGGCAGTACACGTCCTCCACCGAGGGGAAGTGCTCGGAGCACACGGGGCACTTGTGCTTGCGGTGGGCGTGCGCCCGGTCGATGTGGGCGAGAAGCGTGCCCTCGTCACTGAAGATCTCTGGGCAGTGGATGCACTGCAGCTCGGCGCGGTCCGACAGCTGCGGGTGCCGCGTCAGCACGTGCTTCTCCAACTCGTCCGTCTGGCTGAACGTCTCCTCGCAGTAGTCGCACATGTACAGGTCCTGTTCAGCATCTGCCCCGGCGTCCGAACCGCCCGACCCGGCCGAGCCCGATCCCCCTCCACCGCTGCCTCCGTTCCCGACCTTCCTGCCGCTCTGGTCCTTCAGGTCCTTGTGCTCCTTGTTCTTGCGGTGCGCCTGCATGTGGCTCTGGAGCGAGGACGTGGAGGAGAAGCCGCGCTTGCACACGCTGCACTTGAAGGGCTTGCTGGAGCTGTGCGTCTTCAGGTGGATCTTCAGGTGGTCGCTGCGTGAGAAAGCTGCCTCGCACTCCTGGCAGCTGTACTTCTTGTCGCCTGTGTGCAGCTTGACGTGGCGGTCGCGGCTGCGCTTGTGCTTGAACAGGCGGCTGCAGAAGGTGCACTTGAAGGGCAGCTTGTCGCTGTGGATCTGCTCGTGCCGCTTCAGGTAGCTCAGCCGGCTGAAGGACTTGTCGCAGAACTGGCACGGGTATGGCAGGCCTGAGCCGCCCTCCTCCTCGCCGCCTGTGCCCATGCCCAGGTCACAGCAGCCGTCGCCCAGCATCTGCGAGGGCGATGCCACATCTTTGCTGGAGGGGGACGAGGGCACCCAGGAGAGCCCAGGGTCATCGTCGCCATCTGCAAAGCACACACACACACACACACACACACAGAATTAGAATGTTAGGAAGGCAAGGGAAGCCAGGGACAGACAAGTAGAGAGCAGGGGACACATGAGGGGGGGGGGGGGGGGGGGGTGTGGGGGAGGGAGAGAAGAGGGAGTCAGGGAGAAACATAAAGTGGAAAAAAGAAAACCTCTAAGTAAGAGCAATGGAACTAAAGACACCAAATCACAAGGGAGAGGAAAAATAAGGGCAAAACGCTTCTGTCTTTTTCTCCGTCTTTCTTTTTTTTAATCCCTGTTTCTCTCTCTCTCTCTCTCTCTCATTGTCCCTCTGCAGTCATCCTCTCATCCCCCCAAAGATTTGGATCTGGTTTTATCACATTTTCATTATGGCCAGCAGATTGAAAAGCTTCTCAGAGGCGATTAGTGCAAACTCAAACAGGAAGGTCTTCTTAACGGACAAACGCTGGCAAAATGAAACTAAGGATTACACCAGTCTGTCTTTTTTTATTTCTTTGTCTAAATAAGATGCAAAAATGAAAAACATCACCCATGTCTCCCTCCCTCTTACCCTACCTCCCTCCATCCATCCATCCATCCACCCATCCATCATATAAACACAAAGCTGGGTGTGTCTCCCGCTGGCCTGATTTGTGCAATCTAAGGGGGCTTGACACAGTCCGAGCGTCATCTATTTAGCATCTCAACGAGCAGCCGCCTCGCTGGAGCAAGAGCAGGAGCCGACACAGGAGGAGGAGGATGAGGAGGAGGAAGAGGAGGCGAGGCGAGCAGAGCTCATGACTTATTGAGCAGGAATGCTGCGAGCCCAGAGTCCCACTGTGGCGCAGACAAACACAGAATTTTCTATCAAGGCCTGTTTGTTTTTCCCTAATTCACTCAGTTTTATGGGTGAAAGGAATAGGGAGGGAGGAATGGGGGGGGGGGAGAGAGAGAGAGAGAGAGAGAGAGAGAGAGAGAGAGAGAGAGAAAGAGAAAGAGAGGAAAAAAGCCCCTGGTATTCTACATTTCCAAATAAACCCTGTGTTTACAAGAGTAAACCGTCTGAAACACTTGGTTTATATAACCTCGAAACCTTTTTTTCCAAAATTGAAGAGAGATTGAGGTAGAAAATGATTGTGTGCCACTCCATGTGTAGCTGGTCTGGAAGAGGACACCTTTGGGCCATGGAAGATTGGGTATCAAGCGCATATCTCAAACTCATCACGGCCGGCCTGCGATCCCAAGCCTGCACTGAGAGGATGGCAGTAGCAGAGGCCGAGGCACCACAGAAGCCTTCCAAACTGGATATGGCTCCGCTCAAAAACATAGCTTTAGCTACCGAGGGCAGTTTGCAAAAACCCTGTTGCGACTAAAACACACAAACAAACTATACCAAAACACGCACGCACACACACACACACACACACACACACACACATTTCTTTTCCGCTACATCTTCTGCAAAGTTGAGCGCAGCAGATTTGGTGGAAAATAAATTCCTGTGATGAATCGATTGGCTAGAAAATGTAGGTGCTGCGCAGAACAAATAAATCTCCACAGGGGTTTGTGGGGAAAAAAAAAAAAAAAAAAAAATTGTAAAACCATGAATTATGAATTTGGCTCCGAGCAAGGAACAAATCCTATGCTGAACAAAAGTAAAGAAAAGCGCCATAGAAGAGGAGGGGGGAAGAGATAGAGATATCACAGAGAAATGTAACGAAAGAAGGGGATGAAAGAGGGAGGAAAGAGAAAAGAAGCTGAGAGAGACAAATGAGGGACTTCATGAAGACACTTTTAAAAAGGGATATAGCAGACATCCTTAATATTAATATTAATATTAGCAGAGAAGTACTGCTAGCAGATGTGTGCAGTGTGTGTTGTGTGCATTTTGGAGGGCACATAGAGGAGCTCATTTCTACACATTTACAGGATTTATATGGGCCGGGGAAGGATGGGGTCAGGACTGACCGGCGTTTCTGTCTGTCTGTCTGTCTATCCGTCTCCCTATGATGGATTATAGCCCTAGCCTAAGCTTTAACGTACCAAAGGTTCAGGAGATGGATGTTTGGGTGTCTAAGCTGAACCCCCACAAAGGGCCCAAGCGTCTGTTACCCCCACCCCCCCCAAAACCCCCATCTCCCTCCCTCTTGAACACACACACACTCGCAGACAGCAACACACACACACACACACACACACACACACACACACATTCGCTCTCTCTGATCTTTTGTGTCCATGTTAGGATAAGAGTCATCCAGACCTAAAACCCTGAACAGTGGGTGAGTGTTTTTATACGTTTATGTGTGTGTGTGTGTGTGTGTGTGTGTGTGTGTGTGCGTGCGCGTGCAGAAAAAGGGAGAGTGGAGAAGAGGTGGTGCCTATAAAGCACTGGAGAAGAAAGCCCACAAGGGTCTTAACAGTGTTGGATTCTCTTGCTGCACAATAAAGCCATGGCCCCTGACAGCTCTGCTTCTAATCTCAGGGCTGTTGAGCACAGTATGTGTGTGTGTGTGTGTGTGTGTGTGTGTGTATGTGTGTGTGTGTGTGTGTGTGTGTGTGTGTGACAGGTACGGCACCCTACTGTGAATCAAGCATGTTCAATTCCTCAAAGCAGAAGACCAAAAAAAAAAGAAGAAAAAAAAAGAAAACACTTAAGAGTGGGTACATATAGGCATAGAGTACAGTTTGACGGGGCAAAAAGAACATTTTAGAGAAAAAAAAACAGGAACTTGGGAGAAGGGAACGGAAGGATTGGACGGAAGACGTGGAAGGAGGAGAGTGGAGTGAAGGAGTGACACGAAAGAAAAAAAGAAGGAGAAGAAAGGGAAAAAAGAAGGGCTGGCACATGTGGTCATTGTGGTGAATTATAAATCTATTAATGCTAATGCAGTCCCTCTGACTGCGACAGAATGTGAGAAATCACTTTGGAGAAAGAGGGAGATTATAGTCATTAAATAGCCTTAATCCTCAGCAGTGTGGCTGTCGGGAAAATGGAAGATCACATGGCTTTTAGAGGGCTTTTGTCATCCGTCCACCAGGGGACTTGGCTAGAGCGCCAAACAGGGGAAGAAATTTCAATGAAAAGTTAAATTAGAAAAGAAACAGAGAGAGAGAGAGGGAGAGAGAGAGAAAGAGAGAGAGAGAGGGCAGGGTGGAGGAAGAGGAGTAGAGGGAGGGGAGAGCAAAAAAAGAGCAAGAGCGAGACTGGAATGGGCACACAGAACGCACGCCTCTCACACCCCTCGTCCATACACCACCCTACCACATCAGACACACTCTCTCTCTCTCTCTCACACACACACACACACTCACACTCACACAGCTGGCGCACTCTTCTCTTTCCCGCGTTCCATCCCAATTTTGCTTGCTCTCCCCTCTCTCTTCATTCTTCCTTCTTTTCCTTTCTCTCTTCTTCCTCCCTCCCTCTCTCTCTCTCCATCCACCCCTCTCTCCTACTCACCTCCTCCCTCCCTCCATCTCTTTCATGTGGTGACTCATTACTGAATTAACAGCCTGTTCTCTTGGTTGCCCCCGGCAATGGCCTTCACCTCGCTGCCCTGTCCCAGGTGGAGAGTTTTCGGGGGGTTGGTGGCGGGTGGTTGGTGTTGGCGGTGGTGACGGCGGGCATAGCGGGTTCAGGGCCGAGCGTGCCAGACGGGCTTGCTCTTGAAGTTCTGGGGCCGGGCCCGCCAACGAACGTCGGTAATTGGGGCCTGTGCGGCCGGAACACATGGCCACAGAGGGGACTGCCGGGTGCTCGCTCGCACCTGAGCAAGGCGAGAGGGGGAAAACTGAGGGGAAACACTGGCATTCACACACACACACACACACACACACACACAAACATGTAGGCGCACACACACACACACACAAACATGTAGGCACACACACACACACACACTCGCGGAGGGGACAGTGTGGGGCCAGTCACGCAGGGTCCCTTCTAATAGGGCCGGACAAACGCGTCCCCATGCCGGGGCGGCAACATGGCCAAACGCCGTAATGAAGACACGCTCGGTCTGGGGCCTGCCCACAGAGAGGAGGCATGGAAAAAGAGAGGGGAGGAGGACAAGAGTGAGGGATTAGAGGGGAAAAAAAAGATATGAAAGAGAGACATGGAGTAAAGATAGAAGGGAAAAAAGAAAGACAAAGGAAAGACAAAGAAACTTAGATGGAAGGCGAAAGTTTAAGAAAGAGATAAACAGAGAGAAGGAGGGAGAGAGAGAGAGGGAGAGAGAGACAGATAGAGAGGTGCTGATGATACAGTCGCCGTTGAGCATGTGCTTTTGGCGGCGGAGTAACGAGGGCCTCAGACGCAACACGCCCTCATTAAAACCTATGACATACGGGATGCACACAAACACACACACACACACACAGACAAACAAATAAACAGATCAACAGATCAATCAGTCAGAGATGCACAGCACAGTCATTAGGGGCCATAACGCCCGCGCCCAAAACATGCAACATGCTGTTGCTGGCCTTCTGCTACTATGAATGGTCTCACACACACAAGCACACACAGGGACACAGACAAACACACACAAGCCTATCAACAAAAGCACATCATGAAACTCATAGAAACATACTATTTTGCAACGATAAGATCATCAAGATAGCAATCAGCACCAAGCAAAAACACAAACACACACTAACACACCACCATCACACTGTCTCACATTAAGTACATAGCCTCTTCAACAGCACTCTGCTCACACATGCAATCATGAACAATAATCTGTTAAATCCACAGTGCGGATGCTACCCTGAATCTGCTCCATATTCATTATCTGATAATCTCATAAATCAACACATTTGCTGCTAGGCAAACAGCCAATAAGCAGGGCTAGTGCTGGAGGTGGCTTCCTGTCAGAAGTGATGTCGGATGCAGGGGTAGTCAGAGTAATGCTACACGTAGCCGTCAGGTAAATCTAAACCACTGAGACACATCCAACAGGAAGTAGGAAGTGGGGAGTGGGAAAAGGGAAATGGGAGCTCTCTTTCTTCCCTTCAGCAAACTTGATTGTTTAAGACAATCTCCCACTCAGAGGACGTCCATAGCCATCTCCAATCTGTTCACATCAAATAAAATCAGGTCTCGAGTTCAGCAAGCTACTGAGCTGTGAATCTTTTATTGGTATTAGGAGTTTGAATGGGCCACAGGTTCAGGTTGTACTTTGAAAATGCTTGCTTCTTCTTGTTAGAGGAATTACTGCTTGATTTATCTGGTCACCATTTTCTTTTCTCTAAATAAAAGAAATCTCCCCAAGCCTGGCTTCTGCAAATGTTTGTTTCTCATCATTTTCACCTATTCACACAGTCCTGCATCTTCTGACACCTCTTCTTCTCTCTGCAACCCACCCAGCCGCCCCTCCTCCCCCGTCTCTCTCTCTCTCTCCCTCTCTCCATCTCTCTCTCTCTCCTGGTCTCTGGCCCCCTGCCCAAACATCCACCTTTCCCACCACGGACCCCCGCCTGGATCCCAACCCCATCCCCTTGGCCCTCGTCCCACTGCCCCAGGCAGAGGAGACTCACCGTAGGGGGCAGAAAAACAACTTCCACCAAGGTCTCACACAGGGCGGCCCAGCACGCCGGCCAGACAGGCCCGGAGCAACGTCGAGGGGGGAATGGAACTTTCAAGAGGCTTTCTCTCCATCTCTCTCTCTCTATTTCTTTCCCCCTCTCTCCCTTTGTAGCTCTCCCTTTACTCGTCTACTTGTATCCATTTCTCTCTCACTTACACCTATCTTCTGGATCTCTCTCTCTCTCTCTCTCTCTCTCTCTCTTTCTCTCTCTCTCTCTCTCTCTCTTTCTTACTGCATGTCATCCTCTCAACAACTCTGCTATGATATCATTTTTTTTGCCCCCATCCCCACCACCACCCCCACCCCTCTCATTTTCTCTCCCTCTCTCTATCCATCTTCACCCCCACTTTATACCTCCCTCTTTCCATTCCCCTCTTCCCCCCATACCATGCTCCCATACCTTTCCACTCGGCCACAGTTGCTCCCTGCTATCTGTCCATATCGTATCGTCCTCTTTTCCGCTCTCTGCTCTCTCCCTCACA
>JAGFZM010004214.1:0-10194 GCA_017657215.1 Limnothrissa miodon
CACACACACACACACACACACACACACACACACACACACAGCTCACTAAAAATATGTCTGCAAAATGGTTCCTGGCTCTGTCTGCTGTTTTCTAGGGGAAATAGTATTAAAAACAAATTCACCCTCTGTGTCTGTCTCCCTTACCCAGACATGACACCATGCAAACACATACACACAAGCACATACACACACAAACACACATACATACATACATACATTAAAAAGTGGGTAAAATGTTCACTTAAAAAATAAGACTTTCTAATAAAAACTAGACTGTGCTTAATATAGCTGTTTATACCAAAACACAAATGGGTCAATAATGACACCAGTATACTGTATTAATTAAAATGTTATTTAACTGTCAATACACACAGCCTTTGATACATTACAGGATCTGAGGTGAGCATGTCCAGTCTTACTTTGGGGACCGGTGAGGCTTCAGACACCTTCTTGGAGCCGCTGGTCTCTGGGCTCATCTTGGGGTGGTCCACCTGCATGTGGCTCTCTAGGTCCTCCACGCTCTCGAACTTGACGGCGCACTCCGGGCAGCGCAGGCCGGCCGCCTTGTCGGCAGGGTCCTGAGGCGTGCCGCTTCCCCCGCTGGCGCCGCCCATCCCGGCAATGGCGCTGGGAGACTGGCCGTTGGTGCCACGGCTCATGCAAGTGGCGCATAGGCCGAAGGGCAGGCCGTTGACGTCCAGCTTGACCAGGTCCTGCTTGTTCTTGAACTCCTTCAGACACAGGGCGCACTTGTAGAGCTTGTGGCTGCCCAGCTGGCCGTTGGGCGAGGACGCCGCCGAGCCGCTCCCTCCACCAACAACAAGGCTTCCTGCAACCATGCCCGCCCCGGTACCTCCACCGCTGCTCCCGGACGAAGAGAGCTTCTGCATGTGGAAAGTGCCGTGGATCTTCAGCTCCAGCGTGGAGGTGACCGTCTGCATGCAGACCACGCAGCGGAAGCCTGTGAGCGAGTTGCGCAGGTCCGGGTGCATCTGGCAGTGCTCGATGAACTCCTCCTCGCTCTGCAGCGGCATCTTGCAGATGCGGCACGTGCCCGTGTCCAAGCTCTTGCTGTGCGTCACCTTGTGCTCGGTAAGCGTGAGCAGTGAGGGGAAGCGCTCACCGCAGATGGGGCACATGTAGTGCTTGGCGGGGCCGCGGTGTGTCTGGGCGTGCTCGCGCAGGCCCGACTCGGAGAAGAAGGTACGCGAGCAGACGTTGCACTTGTGGCTGCCCTTGATGAAGTCGGCCTTCTTCTTGCGCGAGCCGGCATCGTCCTCGCCCGGCCGGATGTTGTGGTCGCGCAGCCGGTGGTTCTGCAGTAGCGACTCCATGGTGTATGCGGCGCCGCATATGTCGCAGGCGTACATGGGTTCCGAGGCGTCCAGCTCGTCCTCGCCGCCGCTACCCGTGCCGCCGTCGTGGCTGTTGGACGCGTCCGGCTGGCCCGCTGCGCCGCTCTTCAGCAGCATGCTCTGCAGGTCGGCCTGCTCAGCCGCAGCCGACGCTCCGCTTGAGGCATTTCCCCCAACACCTCCGCCCCGCTTTGAGCTCTGGGCCACACCGTTGGGCGTGCCGTTCTGGCTGCCGCCGTTGCCAAGCGTGGCGTGGCCGTGGCCAGACTCGTAGCAGTGCTTCTCGCGCAGGTGCCTCTCCAGGAGCACAATGGCCTGGAAGGACTTGCCGCAGAAGCGGCAGTTGAACTTCTTGCTGTGTGTGGTGATGTGGCACTGGAGCTCCACCTCCGTGCAGAAGCTCTCGCCGCAGAAGATGCATTTTCGCACCTTGCCACCACCGGGGCCCGCTGGCCCGCTCGGGTGGCCCAAGTGGTTGTGCTTTACATGCACCTGCAGGTCCGACTCTTTGCGGAAGTCCCAGGCGCACGCCGTGCAGCGGAACATCTTCTTCTCGTTGCTGTGCTTGACGGCCAGGTGCACTTGGATTGACACCTTGGAGTCGAACACCTCCTGGCACAGCGTGCAGTGGTATAGCACAAAGGTGTGCATGTCCAGCAGGTGCTTCTGGAGGTCGTCAACGGACGAGAACTGCTTGTCACAGCTCTCGCACACATACTGCGTGGAGGTGGTGGTGTAGTGCACCGTCAGATGCTGGAGGAGGGCCTCTTGGGACTCAAAGTCCTCTTTGTTGCACTGCGGGCAGGACTGCCGGCGCAGCAGGAGCTCCAGGTGGGACTTGAGGTGAGCCTGGAAGCCCTCAAAGCTGGTGAAGCGCAGGTCGCATTGGTTGCAGGGGTAGTCGCCGTTTGCGCTGGCTGAGGTGACGTCGCCGGCGGCACGGTGCCGTTTGGGCGAGGAGATCTCTACGTCGGACGAGGCCGGGCTGAGGTCGGCCACCTTGACCTTACGCTTGTTGTTGGCCAGCGGGATGTTCTTGTGGTTCTCCTTGATGTGCTTGGTGAGCTTGAGCAGGGAGCCGAAGATGGGCGAGTTGGTGCAGTAGGGGCACGAGTAGACCTCCATGAAAGACTGGGACGGCTGCAGCACCGGGGACTCCATCTTGGCCACACCGCCTCCACCTCCACCTCCACCCCCTCCCGTTCCCCCACCCGCGCTGCTGCAGTGGGTTTGCTGGATGTGCTCGGTCAGAGAGGACTCGGTCAGGAAGCCCATGGAACACTGGTTGCAGAAGAAGGCGTGGTTGCCCTCTAGGGTGGTGGAGCCAGCTAGCACGCCGCCAGGCAGGCAGTGCGAAACACGGATGTGCTCCTGCAGCGAGTTAATGTCTGCGAACATGTCCGGGCAGTAGTTGCAGTGGAAGGCCGACACGTTGCTGAACTGCAGCAGCGGCAGGGCAGAGGCTGCAGCAGCAGCAGCCGCAGCTACCGTCACGCTGCTCCCGCTAGCGCGGTGGGCTTTGCGGACGTGCTCGTTGAGGTTGTAGAGCGTGGGCAGTGTGTCCAGGCACAGCTGGCACGTGTGGCTCTGCTGGGGCTTGTCGGCGTGGATGGTCTTCAGGTGGATCTCCAGCACCGCCAGGCTGTGGAAGTCGCGCTTGGAGCAGTACGGGCAGCTGTAGGTCACCTTGCCTGCCGTGGCGGCCCAGCCCACCACGCCATCGTCTGGGTCGGAGGAGGATGGCACCAACTTACGGCGGCCGGGCGCAGCCAGCTTGAGGGTGGAGTCCGGGGTGGAGCCGCGCTCCAGGGAGGCGCTGGAGTCCGGTGTGGCGCTGCTCATGGAGGCCACGCTGCCCAGCAAAGGGTCTGGGCTGGCGGCGCTGTGGTTGCTGGAGTCGGGCTGCCGGTGGCTGTCCAGGTGGCAGTACACGTCCTCCACCGAGGGGAAGTGCTCGGAGCACACGGGGCACTTGTGCTTGCGGTGGGCGTGCGCCCGGTCGATGTGGGCGAGAAGTGTGCCCTCGTCACTGAAGATCTCTGGGCAGTGGATGCACTGCAGCTCGGCGCGGTCCGACAGCTGCGGGTGCCGCGTCAGCACGTGCTTCTCCAACTCGTCCGTCTGGCTGAACGTCTCCTCGCAGTAGTCGCACATGTACAGGTCCTGTTCAGCATCTGCCCCGGCGTCCGAACCGCCCGACCCGGCCGAGCCCGATCCCCCTCCACCGCTGCCTCCGTTCCCGACCTTCCTGCCGCTCTGGTCCTTCAGGTCCTTGTGCTCCTTGTTCTTGCGGTGCGCCTGCATGTGGCTCTGGAGCGAGGACGTGGAGGAGAAGCCGCGCTTGCACACGCTGCACTTGAAGGGCTTGCTGGAGCTGTGCGTCTTCAGGTGGATCTTCAGGTGGTCGCTGCGTGAGAAAGCTGCCTCGCACTCCTGGCAGCTGTACTTCTTGTCGCCTGTGTGCAGCTTGACGTGGCGGTCGCGGCTGCGCTTGTGCTTGAACAGGCGGCTGCAGAAGGTGCACTTGAAGGGCAGCTTGTCGCTGTGGATCTGCTCGTGCCGCTTCAGGTAGCTCAGCCGGCTGAAGGACTTGTCGCAGAACTGGCACGGGTATGGCAGGCCTGAGCCGCCCTCCTCCTCGCCGCCTGTGCCCATGCCCAGGTCACAGCAGCCGTCGCCCAGCATCTGCGAGGGCGATGCCACATCTTTGCTGGAGGGGGACGAGGGCACCCAGGAGAGCCCAGGGTCATCGTCGCCATCTGCAAAGCACACAGACACACACACACACACAGAATTAGAATGTTAGGAAGGCAAGGGAAGCCAGGGACAGACAAGTAGAGAGCAGGGGACACATGAGGGGGGGGGGGGGGGGGGGGTGTGGGGGAGGGAGAGAAGAGGGAGTCAGGGAGAAACATAAAGTGGAAAAAAGAAAACCTCTAAGTAAGAGCAATGGAACTAAAGACACCAAATCACAAGGGAGAGGAAAAATAAGGGCAAAACGCTTCTGTCTTTTTCTCCGTCTTTCTTTTTTTTAATCCCTGTTTCTCTCTCTCTCTCTCTCTCTCATTGTCCCTCTGCAGTCATCCTCTCATCCCCCCAAAGATTTGGATCTGGTTTTATCACATTTTCATTATGGCCAGCAGATTGAAAAGCTTCTCAGAGGCGATTAGTGCAAACTCAAACAGGAAGGTCTTCTTAACGGACAAACGCTGGCAAAATGAAACTAAGGATTACACCAGTCTGTCTTTTTTTATTTCTTTGTCTAAATAAGATGCAAAAATGAAAAACATCACCCATGTCTCCCTCCCTCTTACCCTACCTCCCTCCATCCATCCATCCATCCACCCATCCATCATATAAACACAAAGCTGGGTGTGTCTCCCGCTGGCCTGATTTGTGCAATCTAAGGGGGCTTGACACAGTCCGAGCGTCATCTATTTAGCATCTCAACGAGCAGCCGCCTCGCTGGAGCAAGAGCAGGAGCCGACACAGGAGGAGGAGGATGAGGAGGAGGAAGAGGAGGCGAGGCGAGCAGAGCTCATGACTTATTGAGCAGGAATGCTGCGAGCCCAGAGTCCCACTGTGGCGCAGACAAACACAGAATTTTCTATCAAGGCCTGTTTGTTTTTCCCTAATTCACTCAGTTTTATGGGTGAAAGGAATAGGGAGGGAGGAATGGGGGGGGGGGAGAGAGAGAGAGAGAGAGAGAGAGAGAGAGAGAGAGAGAGAGAAAGAGAAAGAGAGGAAAAAAGCCCCTGGTATTCTACATTTCCAAATAAACCCTGTGTTTACAAGAGTAAACCGTCTGAAACACTTGGTTTATATAACCTCGAAACCTTTTTTTCCAAAATTGAAGAGAGATTGAGGTAGAAAATGATTGTGTGCCACTCCATGTGTAGCTGGTCTGGAAGAGGACACCTTTGGGCCATGGAAGATTGGGTATCAAGCGCATATCTCAAACTCATCACGGCCGGCCTGCGATCCCAAGCCTGCACTGAGAGGATGGCAGTAGCAGAGGCCGAGGCACCACAGAAGCCTTCCAAACTGGATATGGCTCCGCTCAAAAACATAGCTTTAGCTACCGAGGGCAGTTTGCAAAAACCCTGTTGCGACTAAAACACACAAACAAACTATACCAAAACACGCACGCACACACACACACACACACACACACACACACATTTCTTTTCCGCTACATCTTCTGCAAAGTTGAGCGCAGCAGATTTGGTGGAAAATAAATTCCTGTGATGAATCGATTGGCTAGAAAATGTAGGTGCTGCGCAGAACAAATAAATCTCCACAGGGGTTTGTGGGGAAAAAAAAAAAAAAAAAAAAATTGTAAAACCATGAATTATGAATTTGGCTCCGAGCAAGGAACAAATCCTATGCTGAACAAAAGTAAAGAAAAGCGCCATAGAAGAGGAGGGGGGAAGAGATAGAGATATCACAGAGAAATGTAACGAAAGAAGGGGATGAAAGAGGGAGGAAAGAGAAAAGAAGCTGAGAGAGACAAATGAGGGACTTCATGAAGACACTTTTAAAAAGGGATATAGCAGACATCCTTAATATTAATATTAATATTAGCAGAGAAGTACTGCTAGCAGATGTGTGCAGTGTGTGTTGTGTGCATTTTGGAGGGCACATAGAGGAGCTCATTTCTACACATTTACAGGATTTATATGGGCCGGGGAAGGATGGGGTCAGGACTGACCGGCGTTTCTGTCTGTCTGTCTGTCTATCCGTCTCCCTCTGATGGATTATAGCCCTAGCCTAAGCTTTAACGTACCAAAGGTTCAGGAGATGGATGTTTGGGTGTCTAAGCTGAACCCCCACAAAGGGCCCAAGCGTCTGTTACCCCCACCCCCCCAAAACCCCCATCTCCCTCCCTCTTGAACACACACACACTCGCAGACAGCAACACACACACACACACACACACACACACACACACACACATTCGCTCTCTCTGATCTTTTGTGTCCATGTTAGGATAAGAGTCATCCAGACCTAAAACCCTGAACAGTGGGTGAGTGTTTTTATACGTTTATGTGTGTGTGTGTGTGTGTGTGTGTGTGTGTGTGTGTGCGTGCGCGTGCAGAAAAAGGGAGAGTGGAGAAGAGGTGGTGCCTATAAAGCACTGGAGAAGAAAGCCCACAAGGGTCTTAACAGTGTTGGATTCTCTTGCTGCACAATAAAGCCATGGCCCCTGACAGCTCTGCTTCTAATCTCAGGGCTGTTGAGCACAGTATGTGTGTGTGTGTGTGTGTGTGTGTGTGTGTATGTGTGTGTGTGTGTGTGTGTGTGTGTGTGTGACAGGTACGGCACCCTACTGTGAATCAAGCATGTTCAATTCCTCAAAGCAGAAGACCAAAAAAAAAAGAAGAAAAAAAAAGAAAACACTTAAGAGTGGGTACATATAGGCATAGAGTACAGTTTGACGGGGCAAAAAGAACATTTTAGAGAAAAAAAAACAGGAACTTGGGAGAAGGGAACGGAAGGATTGGACGGAAGACGTGGAAGGAGGAGAGTGGAGTGAAGGAGTGACACGAAAGAAAAAAAGAAGGAGAAGAAAGGGAAAAAAGAAGGGCTGGCACATGTGGTCATTGTGGTGAATTATAAATCTATTAATGCTAATGCAGTCCCTCTGACTGCAACAGAATGTGAGAAATCACTTTGGAGAAAGAGGGAGATTATAGTCATTAAATAGCCTTAATCCTCAGCAGTGTGGCTGTCGGGAAAATGGAAGATCACATGGCTTTTAGAGGGCTTTTGTCATCCGTCCACCAGGGGACTTGGCTAGAGCGCCAAACAGGGGAAGAAATTTCAATGAAAAGTTAAATTAGAAAAGAAACAGAGAGAGAGAGAGGGAGAGAGAGAGAAAGAGAGAGAGAGAGGGCAGGGTGGAGGAAGAGGAGTAGAGGGAGGGGAGAGCAAAAAAAGAGCAAGAGCGAGACTGGAATGGGCACACAGAACGCACGCCTCTCACACCCCTCGTCCATACACCACCCTACCACATCAGACACACTCTCTCTCTCTCTCTCACACACACACACACACTCACACTCACACAGCTGGCGCACTCTTCTCTTTCCCGCGTTCCATCCCAATTTTGCTTGCTCTCCCCTCTCTCTTCATTCTTCCTTCTTTTCCTTTCTCTCTTCTTCCTCCCTCCCTCTCTCTCTCTCCATCCACCCCTCTCTCCTACTCCTCCCTCCCTCCATCTCTTTCATGTGGTGACTCATTACTGAATTAACAGCCTGTTCTCTTGGTTGCCCCCGGCAATGGCCTTCACCTCGCTGCCCTGTCCCAGGTGGAGAGTTTTCGGGGGGTTGGTGGCGGGTGGTTGGTGTTGGCGGTGGTGACGGCGGGCATAGCGGGTTCAGGGCCGAGCGTGCCAGACGGGCTTGCTCTTGAAGTTCTGGGGCCGGGCCCGCCAACGAACGTCGGTAATTGGGGCCTGTGCGGCCGGAACACATGGCCACAGAGGGGACTGCCGGGTGCTCGCTCGCACCTGAGCAAGGCGAGAGGGGGAAAACTGAGGGGAAACACTGGCATTCACACACACACACACACACACACACACACACACACACACACACACACAAACATGTAGGCGCACACACACACACACACAAACATGTAGGCACACACACACACACACACACTCGCGGAGGGGACAGTGTGGGGCCAGTCACGCAGGGTCCCTTCTAATAGGGCCGGACAAACGCGTCCCCATGCCGGGGCGGCAACATGGCCAAACGCCGTAATGAAGACACGCTCGGTCTGGGGCCTGCCCACAGAGAGGAGGCATGGAAAAAGAGAGGGGAGGAGGACAAGAGTGAGGGATTAGAGGGGAAAAAAAGATATGAAAGAGAGACATGGAGTAAAGATAGAAGGGAAAAAAGAAAGACAAAGGAAAGACAAAGAAACTTAGATGGAAGGCGAAAGTTTAAGAAAGAGATAAACAGAGAGAAGGAGGGAGAGAGAGAGAGGGAGAGAGAGACAGATAGAGAGGTGCTGATGATACAGTCGCCGTTGAGCATGTGCTTTTGGCGGCGGAGTAACGAGGGCCTCAGACGCAACACGCCCTCATTAAAACCTATGACATACGGGATGCACACAAACACACACACACACACACAGACAAACAAATAAACAGATCAACAGATCAATCAGTCAGAGATGCACAGCACAGTCATTAGGGGCCATAACGCCCGCGCCCAAAACATGCAACATGCTGTTGCTGGCCTTCTGCTACTATGAATGGTCTCACACACACAAGCACACACAGGGACACAGACAAACACACACAAGCCTATCAACAAAAGCACATCATGAAACTCATAGAAACATACTATTTTGCAACGATAAGATCATCAAGATAGCAATCAGCACCAAGCAAAAACACAAACACACACTAACACACCACCATCACACTGTCTCACATTAAGTACATAGCCTCTTCAACAGCACTCTGCTCACACATGCAATCATGAACAATAATCTGTTAAATCCACAGTGCGGATGCTACCCTGAATCTGCTCCATATTCATTATCTGATAATCTCATAAATCAACACATTTGCTGCTAGGCAAACAGCCAATAAGCAGGGCTAGTGCTGGAGGTGGCTTCCTGTCAGAAGTGATGTCGGATGCAGGGGTAGTCAGAGTAATGCTACACGTAGCCGTCAGGTAAATCTAAACCACTGAGACACATCCAACAGGAAGTAGGAAGTGGGGAGTGGGAAAAGGGAAATGGGAGCTCTCTTTCTTCCCTTCAGCAAACTTGATTGTTTAAGACAATCTCCCACTCAGAGGACGTCCATAGCCATCTCCAATCTGTTCACATCAAATAAAATCAGGTCTCGAGTTCAGCAAGCTACTGAGCTGTGAATCTTTTATTGGTATTATTTATTGGAGTTTGAATGGGCCACAGGTTCAGGTTGTACTTTGAAAATGCTTGCTTCTTCTTGTTAGAGGAATTACTGCTTGATTTATCTGGTCACCATTTTCTTTTCTCTAAATAAAAGAAATCTCCCCAAGCCTGGCTTCTGCAAATGTTTGTTTCTCATCATTTTCACCTATTCACACAGTCCTGCATCTTCTGACACCTCTTCTTCTCTCTGCAACCCACCCAGCCGCCCCTCCTCCCCCGTCTCTCTCTCTCTCTCCCTCTCTCCATCTCTCTCTCTCTCCTGGTCTCTGGCCCCCTGCCCAAACATCCACCTTTCCCACCACGGACCCCCGCCTGGATCCCAACCCCATCCCCTTGGCCATCGTCCCACTGCCCCAGGCAGAGGAGACTCACCGTAGGGGGCAGAAAAACAACTTCCACCAAGGTCTCACACAGGGCGGCCCAGCACGCCGGCCAGACAGGCCCGGAGCAACGTCGAGGGGGGAATGGAACTTTCAAGAGGCTTTCTCTCCATCTCTCTCTCTCTATTTCTTTCCCCCTCTCTCCCTTTGTAGCTCTCCCTTTACTCGTCTACTTGTATCCATTTCTCTCTCACTTACACCTATCTTCTGGATCTCTCTCTCTCTCTCTCTCTCTCTCTCTCTTTCTCTCTCTCTCTCTCTCTCTCTTTCTTACTGCATGTCATCCTCTCAACAACTCTGCTATGATATCATTTTTTTTGCCCCCATCCCCACCACCACCCCCACCCCTCTCATTTTCTCTCCCTCTCTCTATCCATCTTCACCCCCACTTTATACCTCCCTCTTTCCATTCCCCTCTTCCCCCCATACCATGCTCCCATACCTTTCCACTCGGCCACAGTTGCTCCCTGCTATCTGTCCATATCGTATCGTCCTCTTTTCCGCTCTCTGCTCTCTCCCTCACA
>JAGFZM010004216.1:0-12828 GCA_017657215.1 Limnothrissa miodon
GAGAGAGAGAGAGAGAGAGAGAGAGAGAGAGAGAGAGAGAGAGAAAGAGAGAGAGAGTGAGCGAGAGACAGAGAGAGAGAAAGAGAGAGTGAGCGAGAGAGAGAGAGAAAGAGAGAGTGAGCGAGAGAGAGAGAGAGAAAGAGAGAGAGAGAGGACATTTGGGTAAGAGTTTGGGTAATGGGAGCTTTGGAATGAGGCTATTCAGATGCAAAACACAGAAATAAAAAGGGGAGAGTTGGAGAGAGAGAGAGAGGGAGAGGCAGAGTTGGAGAGAGAGAGACAGAGAGATGAGGGAGAGAAAGAAAAAAGCGAGGTGAAAGACAGAGAAGAGGCAGGAAAGAGTGAGCAGAGGAGAAGATGGTAAAGAAGTAAAAGACTAAACTAAAAGAGCGAAAGAGGGTGCAAGCACGAAAGAAAGTTGGTAAGAAGGACAGAATGAAAGCGAGAGAGAGAAGGAGAGAGAAAGAGAGAGAGTTAATTCACCCCCAGTGCTAGTGGGAGTGACCGGGCAGAGCTCCAAGCTGGGAAAAAGTGCCCCCCCACCCCACCCCATCCCACCTCCAGCCCTTATTAATCTAAATTACATGAGCTCATTGAGACCACTGAGGCAGGGAGATAGCATCACCACCAGCCTGGCACACTCACTCCACATAGGAGCCCTGCGCTGCCCCGTTCAAGGTCGAGAGAGAGAGAGAGAGAGAGAGAGAGAGAGAGAGAGAGAGAGGGCGCAAGGGATGAAAGGTTTAAAGAGCGATTTAGCCAGGGTTTTTGTTTCACTCTCCTTTCACGGACTTGAAATCAAATAGCGTGTTTTGTGTTTTTTTTGTTTTTTTTTTGGTAGATACTGAAGGACATTTTGTGATAGCATTATGTATTCTAACAATACACATCTAATGAGGCAAAAGCATTTATCCCTGGTGGGTGTTGATAAGAGCTTTCACTGCCATTGCATAGCAGAGGCATTGCACTGCCTGAACAAGAGCCTACAGACTGTGATAGTAAGCTGTGTGCAAAACTGATAAATTAGTGCTAATCTGGTGCCAAGTGGTAAGTAAAATATTCAATTCGATTTCAATTATATTGATACAGCACCATTTATAACAGAACTGTCTCGTGACTCTTTTCAGACCTTAATTGGAAGCACTCAGGAGCAGAACGGACACGGGAAAACTCCCTGGTGGTAGTTGTTCAAGGAAGAAACCTTGGGCTGATCCATGGCTCAGCGATCCACTTGCCCAGCTGCCAGAGGTCATGCAGGAAAAGTTATCATGAGTAATCAATTAGAATTTGACCAAGGTTTAGACTGAACATCATAATAATTCTACAATGCTCTCCCACAACATGAGATGGCAGTCACCACATAGGTGGTCATATAAAGTTCTGAATGAATAGCTGCTACAATCCCCACATCTTACATGCATTCTAAATGAAAACAGACCAAAAATGTTTTTTGCATCACAAACGCACAAATTGCAGTGTGAATGATGTGTCAGTACTGGCACGGACCTCCTGTGAAGTTGGTTACAGTGCCCCTCAGGAGGAGTTGGTAACAGGGAAGTCAACCAGTGAGAGACAGTGATGACACTTAGCTGAGATGGTTGTGGTGTGTGTGGGCAGAGGAAGGTTTTGAGAGTGTCTGCTTGACAAATGTAGGGGGTGTTTGGGGGTGGTGTGTGGGTATCCTCCTATTGTGGATTTGTATAGCCTTCAGAATACAGGGAGACCAGTTTTTTGGGGATCCAAGAGGTCAAGAAGGGACAAGTAAATCTATAGTGGAGCAAGGTCGCTGAGAACTTCAGAAGGAGTGTTTTTTAAAATTCGATTTGCTGATAAGGGGCTTGTGAGAATTATCTATAATTAATATATTTTTATACAATACATTTTTAGTCGGTTGGGCAGAAGAGTTTCGAATATGAAAGACTTATTTTATTGAGCTAACCAATCAGAGGCTACCTAATCAACAGGAAGTTAATGGATATTTCAGATGGGTCAGACTAAAGCTTTTCTCCGTTACTCAGTCAGACTAAAGCCTTTCTCCGCTACCCAGACTTTTGTGATGCTTTCCACCTCTGTTCATAGATCAGACTAGCTCTCAGTTCTGTCTTTTCAGAAGTTCTCAGATACTTTTTAATAGTCCTACTTCCAACTTTTAAAGGGCATTAGCACTAGGAAAAAAAGTATATATGTGAAAATGAAAAGAAACTTCCCATGCACAAGAAATATTCTCTTATTAATCTCAAACTCGTCAGTGGCAGTGGCAAGTATGGGCTCACCCTTAGACCTTCCGCTAGTTCTGTATCCATTCAGATAATGATAACTATCTCTCTCTCTCTCTCTCTCTCAATCTCTCTCTCTCTCATCCATTGCTCTCCTGGGGGAGATGTTCTCCTCTGGCCTGGATTGAATTACAATCTAAAAGGGATTAGGGTTCATATGGCGATTGGGCGAGCTGAATTAGGATAGGGTTGCCTTCGGTATGTACTCTCTTGAGCAGTGCAAGATTATAGCCCTGTAAAGAGATGATGGGCCAATTTGTTTTCTCATCTGCGGTAGTCAGTACATGTGATTTTTTATTACAAGACTGGAATGCATGAAATTGTCATGCATTACATTTACTACACGGGTCTTTGTTGTATTTTCATGCATGTGTGTCTTATATTGAAGAGTATTTGCCTGAGAATATATATGTCTGTGTGTGTGTGTGTGTGTGTGTGTGTTTATGTGAGGGCTTTTATGTGTGTGTCAGAGTGTGTGAGCACTTTTATGGGGGTGTGTAAATGTGTTTATGTGTGAATACCCATACCTAGGTGTAAATGAGGTTGTCAGGTTTCTCTCTCTCTCTCTCTCTCTCTCTCTCTCTCTCTCTCTCTCTGTATGCTTGTGTCAACCCCTCACGTCTGTCCAGCCATTACAATTATTTAAAGGTAACAGACCCACCCAGGTGCTGGTTCCTGAGCCGTCGCCTCTTTTTAATGGGATTATTTGTGCAGTAATGACCTCTCTGACTGCCAAATTTATTTGGGCGCCCCCCTCCTGACCCGGTTCTGAATTCCACCCGCGCCGTGACCCAATCGCTGCACACAGCTGCGATCCAATGGCTTCCAGATTTCTACCCCTGCCGACCCGCTTTTGAAAAAATGGCGCGGACGTTGACAGATGAACTCTTAATGTCCGCGGGTCTTGACGGCGCAATCACTCACCGATATTGTTTTTGTCAGCAACCTGTGCGCTCGCTCGCCCATGGTCCTTGCTCGTTCCTCCGTGACTTATTTTTAGAGCTCGCATCCAGATGTGTGCGCCTCTCACCGGCCTCTCAAAGCATTTGGTTCTTCAAGCCCACCACCCATCCACCGCCATCCACATACAGCCACACACACACACATACACACACACACACACACACACACACACGCACACAGACTACCCTTTTCCCAGGGAGAGGGTTGCTAGAAAAACAAACTTCATAGAGGGGGAAATTTCTAATCTTTCAAGTGGGGGGAAAGATGTATATAAGTGGGCCTGATTGTTGAAGTGCTGATGATGCTACAGCTACACATGTGGGAAACTAGTGCACGAGATTACTGTGGAGTGCATTTCACTTCAGGCCCTCTTAAGGCCACAGCACACTAAGCAAAGATCAGTGAGAGGGCCAAGACCCTCCGCTATAGCTACTGTACATGGGAAAGACTACTGATCCCAGCTAACCGCACCACCATTATACTGTATACGATTTGTATGATGTCTGAATAAAAGCAAAAACAATGCCTTCACACTACTGTTGTACTACCCACAGGCAGTGTGGTATCTACTTTTAATCTGAGATGGTGAAAGTGTAGGCCTACTCACTTTCTATACTCAAGTAGAAGTATAGATGCTTAAGTAAATAAGTATGTAAATAAGACAGTAAAAGTTTGTGCATTGACTTCACTTCCTTAGTAAGGTGAAAGCAACAGGCTTTGAAATTGGTAAAATGATGAAATGACAATGATAAAAGGATTAAAGTAAAAAGTATACTTTAGCCATTTGAGGAGCTTTCTTGATGATTGTGAGAAGCAGACTGTAGCCGTATGCAAATAAACTGACTTCTCATTGATGCTCTCTGCTGTGAAGCAATACGAGACATGACTTTAGTATAATGCTCTGTAAAAACAAAGTTGAATGTAACAGTCTGTAACAGTTTTTTTCGTCAATTATTTTATTACTTAAGTATATCTGAAAATGATCCCTGAAAATTATACCTAAAAAAGTACAATTCTTAGTATTTGTACTTAGCTACTTCACATCTTGGCTTCTTGTCAGGAAAATACATGGGAGTGAATGGCAAACTGGGTAATTGCTGGTTGTGGGTAATTGAGTTGAAATCATAGAGGAAATAAAGTAGCAACCACACCAGCAGGTTCTGTTGTCCAGGTCCAAAACAAGAGCCCTGAATATCTGTAGGGTATCGGACGGTACCTATTTTGTACTCTAAATAGCATCAGACATCCAATTATTGACTTGTGGTGTGGTGTGGTGTGCATTTATGGTTCTCATTTGATGCTATCTGAGCTTCCGCATACACACACACAATTTGAAGGATTCCCCAAAGCACACACACACACACCCACACCCACACACACACAGAGCAACAGGTGTGTGCTCCCCCCACAGACAGAAGAGCAGTGCCTTACACACTCGTGCTTTACAGGGCTGTTATGGTCCCTAAATCGAGCAAATAATTTCCCTCCTTCCAGAACACAGTAGGTAGGGGACAGACGGCTAGACAGAAAGACACAGAGCAAAAGAAAGCAGGAAAGAGAATAAAGGAAAGAAAAGAATACATAACAGAGGAATGAATATAGACAGAAGAATGGAAAGAGAGAGAGAGAGAGAAAGAGAGAGAGAGAGAGAGAGAGAGAGAGAGAGAGAGAGAGGACCTGGCACTGGGAGTAAAGTCAATATGGGCCAGGCAACCCAGAGAGAAGAGAGGCGAGGGGAAGAGGAGGTCAGGCCAAGATCTACAGCACAGCAAATTGTCCTTGAGAAACACAGACAGACCGACGTCAACGTCTCAGATATACGGGCGCAGGCAAACAAACGAAGACAAAGAAATGGAGAGAGAGAGAGTAAGTGAGGGAGAGAGAGAGTAAAGGTGTAATGATAATTATATTTAATAATAACTGTAACTATAATTATTAAGAAAAGGAACAAGAAACATGAAAAAAATGAGAAAGATGGAGAAACAAAATAATGCATTTATTTATAAATTTATTTAACAAGGGTGATGCGCACACACACACACACACACACACACACACAAACACATCACAATAGATGCGTTACAGACGTATCTGCAGTGAACACTAACTAGAACAGATCAGGATGGCTGCAGAGTAGAAGGAGATGGAACGTAACACGGCAGGGAGTTCTCCCTCCGGCCAAGTGGCCCAACACAGAGCCGACCCGTCTGGCCGGTCCAGACGTGGGTTTGGATGGAAGCCTGTGGCACTGCGCTAGGCTGCTAATTGGTGGTTTTGGTCATGAAGGTGCCGATACCCCCATCTCCAGCCAAAGCCTCCTCTCTCCGGATAGAGCTGTGTGTCTGTCTCTGTCTCTCACACTCACTCTGTCTCAGTAGACCCGGCTGGGAATGAGAAGATTGGAATAAAATAACATGACAATTATTTGCACATTAGAGTTAAAAATATAACATTAAAGAAAACAACACCACCAACAAAAAAATCAACTCATATTTAATTACAATATTTACACCAGACCAAACACACAGGCTCAGACACAATTTTTCACTCTAACACATTTGATTTTTTTTTCCGCTCTCAAAATGACTTCACAAACAGCGTGATTTCTGATTGCATAGTTCTCCATTTCTCACATCACTGATGATGTGGAGTGTGTGACACACAGGGCATTTGTCATTGTAGGGCTTGAGTTTCTCTCATCACAGAGAAAGCAATGTGAACTAGTGTTCAGACTGGCGGAGTAGCACAGTATGAACCAATAGGACTGTTTGATATGTTATGATAGCATGTTCACACACATAAGATATTGCAGATTTTCTCAAACACACACACTCACAGAGACACACACACACACACACACACACACATAATGTGCTCGCGCCTTAGCCGAGAGAACAAGAATTGTCAAGTTGCCCATGTTAATGATGCGTCAGGTTGTTAATTACCTATTTCCTGCACACACACACACACACACACACACACACACACACACACACACACTCCAACACATGCTTACACACAGCTTGGTGCAGATGCTCTGGAGCAGAGCGAGGGCCGAATGCCTGATGACTTATTGGCCTCCAGGGGGCTTTAGAAGAGACAGAGAAATAGCAATGAAGCCATCAGGCCCAGAGAGAGAGAGAGAGAGAGAGAGAGAGAGAGAGAGAGAGAGAGAGAGAGAGAGAGAGAGAGAGAGAGATGGAGAGAAGAGAGATGGAGAGAAGAAAGAGAGAGAGAGGAAAGGCAGAGAGATGGAGAGACGAAAGAGAGAGAGAGTAAAGGCAGAGATGGAGAGAGAGAGAATGGGAGAGAGTTAGAGAGAGATGGAGAGATAGATGGAGAGAGAGAGAATGAGAGAGAGAGGGAGAGAGAGAGTGATGGAGAAAGAGAATCAGGCAGACAGCTGCAGATGGGGAGTGGGAGGGTGACACAAGCATGGAAAGGAAGGGGAAGAGAGCTGGATTAGTTCTATTCTAACTGACACAATGGACCTTCTTCAGCTCCAAATAACACCATCAGATTCATTTTGACGCCACATTGGCTCAGATGGAAAGAGACTCAGTTCACTAATAGAGATGCTGTGTCCCCCAAAAGGCTGCTACTGAGCTACCTACCTCATCACTATTCTAAGGAACACCTTATAAAATGCTTCAAAAAGTCATTTTACAGTGGAGGTGTTTGATGAAATGTGTATAATTGCAGTGTTACGCTTTAAATTGCTCTGTATCTCAGCACTTTGCGTTCTGTGTTTTTTAGCAACAGTGTAATACTTGCATCATATGTTTTATTTTGGGGTTCTTTATTTTTTATATTTTAACTGTAAAAATACATCCACGTAAAATAGACAGAAGAAGAGGAAAATGAGGTTGGGCTGTGCTGTATGGCTGGTGCTCTCTTTCTCTCTCTCTCTCTCACACACACACACACACATACTCAAAGACTGTACTGAAGTGTGGATGGCACATCTGTCAGGGAATTAAGTGGAGCTGAAGTAGGAAAGAGGTCTGTACTCTAGAACATAATGGGACAGAAGAATTTAACACAAGTGTGTGTGTGTGTGTGTGTATTTGTTTCAGCCGTACGGCACAGTACTGCTCTTACTGCGTGGCATTTAGTTTGTGTTTGTTTGTGTCTCTACCCATTTGTGTGTGCGTGTGTGGGTGTATTTTGTGTGTGTGTGTGTGTGTCCTGTATGTGTGTGGCCGTTGTGCTGTGTGTGCGGTGGGGTGTGTTGAGTACAGCCAACCAGTTAGTTGGGGATTTCTCCGTCTGTGTGTGTGTGTTTTTTTGTACAAGGGGAAATTTTTGTTAATGACATCATTCATTTCTCCAGTGGCTGGGAGCTGCCGTCCGCAACAAGCTGCCTCCGGCTCATTTAGCCTCCTCTCAAATGATAGGCCTGCTCTCTCTCTCTCTCCCTCTCTCTATCACTCACTTATTCACTCTCTCTCACTCACTCACTCAATCATTTCACCCCTCTCTCTGCCCTTCTCTCTCTCTCTCTCTCATTTCACCCCTCTCTCTGCCCTTCTCTCTCTCTTTCACTCACTCACTTTTTTCTCCTTCTCTCTCCCTCTCATTTTACCCCTCTCTGTCCCTTTTCTACCTCTCTCTCCATCACTCACTCACTCCCTCCACCCCTTCTTTCATTCATTCTTTATCCTTCTCTTCCTCTCTCTTTTACTCCTTTATTTGTTTCACCCCTATCTCTGTCCTTACTCTTTCTTTCTCTTTCCCTTTTCTTCTCCCTTTTTCTTTCATTCATTCTTTATCCTTCTCGTCTTTTCTCTTTTACTCACTCATTTCACCGCTCTCTCTGTCCCTTCTCTATCCTTCTCTCCCTCTTTCTTTATCACTCACTCTCTCCTCACCCCTTTTCTTTCATTCACTCTTCATCCTCCTCATCCTCTCTCTTTTGCTCCCTTACTCGTTTCACCTCTCTCTTTCCATTCTCCATTCTCTCAATCTTTCTCCCTTCCTCCCTCTCATCTATCCACCTCATTTAGCCCGTGAGACGTGCCCTGTGTGTGTGTGTGTGTGTGTGTGTGCCCATTGGCGTCAGTGGGAAACAGCAGTGGGATTAACTGGTGTGGACAGCTGCAGACAGCAGTAAGTCAGTGCTGAAGGGCAGGTACAGTAAATCACTGCTGGGCCTCGTCCCGCTCCTCTCTGTCCTCCCCACGGCGGTCTCCAGAAGCGCGGCGTCGGCTAAAGGGTACGCCAACCACGCCAGGGTTAGACAGACCATGGTATTCCAGTCTTGTGGCGCTAGCGCTGATGGGAGATCAGGCCTCGGCAAGGTCACGGCCCCGCAAACATGCAGAGAGCTTAATGGTCTCATTTTGAAACGGGAACGTTGGAATGTTTACCAGAAACATTCAACGGGTGGCTAACAACCGCTAACCAGAAAAAAAGAGATTTTTCATCAGGCTGGCAGTCGCAGAGTATGAAAGTGGGGTTCTAGTTCACATCATGCCAGTTGCTGATGTTTTGTAAGGTGAAGGTTATGACATGTACACATCTGCAGCTCACAATAGTGTGATCTTTGATGCACAAAAAAAGCCATGTGTTATTAGTTTGTGCCCCAGCCCGTGCTGGTCTTGGATCAGTAGGCCGACCTGGCAGCTCTAGTATTTTTCTACGTAACCCACGCGTCCATAGTCTATATCGTTCTCTTTGTGTTTACGGCGGCTGTTTGTGAAGACTGTTTAAAGTTAGCCTGGGCTATACGCCGCCTTTGAATACGATCTCACTGCTCACGGAGTTGGTGCGTCCACAAAAGTAAGTCTCGTGACAGATTTGATTTAGATAGGAGAAGCTTCTTTTTGAAGACTGTTTAAAGAGTAATTGAGAGGAATGGCTGCCCTCGAACGTGACCTGTCTACTCAAGTGTACACATGATTCAGGATTTAGGACTCATTTGCTATTAAGGACATTTGTTAGATGTTATCGGGTTGTACTGCACTCCCTTGGTTTTGGTGCTGCTCCTCTTTGTGTATGTGTGTGTGTGTGTGTGTGTGTATGGACCTCTCCTCCCATCTCACCTGTTCTCCCTTTTTGTCTTTTTGTCTTAAAGCCTCTATGTGTAGGATCGTATCAGAATTCCCCATCTATCGGCGAAGTGGTATACTGCATACGTTTGAATAAAATGTATTAGCCCTCCCCTTCCCACAATCCTAATTTCTTGCTATGGAGGCCGAACGCTCGCTCGCTCTTATCTCAGTTTCTGCTACTCAGTCTCTGAGCGGAAACGCGAAAGGCGGAGCTGAATATACGATACTGCTCTCTCCTACAAGAACCTGTACTTTTGAAAATGGCGGCGCAAAATGGATATTCTTCTTTGGTCCCCAGCCATATCTATATATAAATGGAAATTACCAAGTTTACCGGAACACTACAATTTATTCATGGAGGTAATTACCATCGTTTTACATTATATTTTTAAAATAAAAAATATATTTTTAATAAAAGACGAAGATAAATAGAAGATAAATCCTACACATAGAGGCTTTAAGTAAATTCCTTAATTATTTCCTGATTTCCTTCCCTAAGTCCTTTATTTTCCTCTCCTCTGTTCTCTTCTCTCACCTGTTCTCTCCTTTCTTCTCCTCTATTTCTCTCCTTTTTTCTCCTCTGTTTTCTTCTCTCATCTGTTCACTCCTTTCTTCTCCTCTTCTCTATTCTCCTCTCTTCTTCTCCTCCTATCTCCTCTCTTCTCCCCATCTCCACCCATCTCTGTCATCCATTCTCCTCTCCACTCTATTTCTCTCTTCTCTTCTCCACTTTTATCCTCTTTTCTCCCCATCGCTCCCCTTTCCCTTCTTCATCTATTCTCTTCTCCTCTCCTCTCATCTCCTCTATTCTCTTCTAAACTCCTCACATCTTTCCTCTCATCCCCTCTGTTCCCATCAGCTCTGCTTCTCATCTCTGTGTCTCCCCTCTCCTGGGTTCTCCTCTGCTCCGCTCCGAAAGAGATCTTGCTCCCATCTCTGTCATTTGCCCGCCTCCTGGCCTGTAATTTTCCACTCAACGCGCCTTCGCCACACTCCCGGGCAGGCACGGGTGACAGAAACAGACACACATGCACGTATTATAAACAACGATACACACACACATGTAAATGCACACACACACACACACACATGTAAATGCACACACACACACACACACATGTACACACACAAACACAAACAAAAACACACATATGCACACACAAACACACAAATATACATGTACACACACACCTAGACAGACACACACCAACACACAAACACATGCACTCACTCACACACACATTACAAATCCACAGTTTCCCTTGAATGTCACTGCCCCCTTAGTGCTCCCTCTTGCTGAGACTCCGAGTCTGGCGAGGGTTGGAGAGTGCAGGGGAGCTGCAGCAAGGGAACCGAGACAAAATTGTCCTTGACAGACACACTTATGTTTGTCTGTGTGCTGTCATGCTGCTGGGTTACACCACACACACACACATACACACACACACACACACACACACACACACACTGTCCTCCTCCTTCGCTCCTGGGAGGAAAAAGTGAGGCTGTATCCGTAACGGATTGAGAAATGGGGGCTGCATATGGAACCTGTAAAACGCTCTTATCAGACGCTGTGTTGTAAGTGCCACAGTCAATACAGTGCTCATAAATACGAGTCGTTTTAAGGGTTTCCATTGACCAAAACCACAGGACAACTCAAGCACAACCACATGCGTTTCAGCTACTGTGGCATAGGACACAGAGAAGTGATGAGGGGACTGGGAGGATGATTGTGTGTGTGTGCGCACACGTGTGTGTGTGTGTATCATGTGTGTGTGTGTGTCTGTGCGTGTGTGTGTGTGCAGATGGATGAGATAAGGGGACAGATTGAGAGGGGTGACGAAGCAAATTAAGAGATAAGGGGCCTCCTGCCTCCTGAAAGATGTGGGGTGGCGGAGCCTCGTGAGTGGCATGATGAAAAACAGTTGGAAGAGGAAATCAGAAATAATCAGAGTTAGTGATGCAGAGAGAGAGAGAGAGAGAGAAGAAAGAGAGAGAGAGAAGAAAGAGAGAGGGGGAGAGAGAGAGAGAAGAAAGAGAGAGGGGGAAGAAGAAAGAGAGAGAGAGAAGAAAGAGAGAAAGAGAGAGAGGGGGGGGAGAGGCAGAGAGAGAGAGAGGCAGAGAGAGGCAGAGAGAGAGAAAGAAAAAGAAAAGGAATAAAACAAAAAGACATGTAAAAGGAAATGTGTTTGGTTGGTGGCCTAGAAGGGGAAAAAACAGAGAATTTATCAAAATGGATAAAAAGGATTGAGAACCGTAAAGAGCTCTTCTGTAGCTCCACAACTCAACTACAGTACATCTAGCACCTAATAAGGGTTACAGTAGTTTACCATCATCAACCACTTACATCACATTCTTCTGGGCATCAGTCCCTTGGACATGAGTGATGCTATTAGTAATAGAGAGAAAGTGGACTATAGATCTTATGTGCACTGGTTGTGCAGTCCCGTCTGCCTCAGGGAGAGAGAGAGAGAGAAAACATTGAAAGACTGACTGGGAAAGACAGAAATAAACAAATGAAGAGATACTGAAGAACTGCAGAGAGGCACAAGGATGAAAAGAAAGAGAGAAAAAGAAAGATAAAAAGAAACGAGCAGCATGGAGGGAAAGCGACATGGAGATGAGAGGAGGAAAAGGAGGAGGAGGGGGAAGAATAGAAAACATCACGTGGAACCTTCAAATCACCCTTCTTTCCCAGAATTTAAAAGAGCTGAACATTTGAAATAGAAATCAGACAGAAAAAGAAGACAGTTATTGTCTTCACCCCCTTGATCTTCATCCTGCAGGAGCACAGGAACACAATGAAAGAAGGAATACAAGCACACAAACAAACAAATAAACAAACACAAACAGACAAACACACAAATAAACAAACACACAAATAAACAAACACACACATAAACAAACACAAACACACAAAAACATAAATAACCAAACACAGAAACAAGCGAGCGAGCAAGTGAGTGAGCCAGATATCCCTTTGTGTGAGGCCTTGTGTTGGACAGTTTGAGCCCGTTGGCTGTGAGCTGTGGACGGGGCTGTAGAGCAAGGCTCTAACTCAGCCATTAGACAACCATCATTAATTAGCCCTGCTCCCACTGCGCCTCTCACACCTCCTGATAGATGAGCTCCACCTCCACTCTCTCTCTCATACACACACACACAGCACACACACACACAGTATACACACACATGCACACACACACTCATGCACACACAGGACACTTACACACAGTAAACACATACTGTAGCACACACACACACACACACACACACACACACATACAGTACACACACATCACACACACACGTGCGTTTTACATACACATGCGCAAACACACTAACACAAAAAAAAGTACACAACACAGACACAAAGAGTACTCTGACATGCTCTACACTTTCTCACATTCCCAATACTATAAACACTAAATGCTGAGGACAATTATGCCACACTACACCACACTATGGGATAATGATGCTTTTGCTTTAACACACACACACACACACACACACACACACACACACACACACACACA
>JAGFZM010004217.1:0-12891 GCA_017657215.1 Limnothrissa miodon
GAGAGAGAGAGAGAGAGAGAGAGAGAGAGAGAGAGAGAGAGAGAAAGAGAGAGAGAGTGAGCGAGAGACAGAGAGAGAGAAAGAGAGAGTGAGCGAGAGAGAGAGAGAAAGAGAGAGTGAGCGAGAGAGAGAGAGAGAGAGAAAGAGAGAGAGAGAGGACATTTGGGTAAGAGTTTGGGTAATGGGAGCTTTGGAATGAGGCTATTCAGATGCAAAACACAGAAATAAAAAGGGGAGAGTTGGAGAGAGAGAGAGAGGGAGAGGCAGAGTTGGAGAGAGAGAGACAGAGAGATGAGGGAGAGAAAGAAAAAAGCGAGGTGAAAGACAGAGAAGAGGCAGGAAAGAGTGAGCAGAGGAGAAGATGGTAAAGAAGACTAAACTAAAAGAGCGAAAGAGGGTGCAAGCACGAAAGAAAGTTGGTAAGAAGGACAGAATGAAAGCGAGAGAGAGAAGGAGAGAGAAAGAGAGAGAGTTAATTCACCCCCAGTGCTAGTGGGAGTGACTGGGCAGAGCTCCAAGCTGGGAAAAAGTGCCCCCCCACCCCACCCCATCCCACCTCCAGCCCTTATTAATCTAAATTACATGAGCTCATTGAGACCACTGAGGCAGGGAGATAGCATCACCACCAGCCTGGCACACTCACTCCACATAGGAGCCCTGCGCTGCCCCGTTCAAGGTCGAGAGAGAGAGAGAGAGAGAGAGAGAGAGAGAGAGAGAGAGAGGGCGCAAGGGATGAAAGGTTTAAAGAGCGATTTAGCCAGGGTTTTTGTTTCACTCTCCTTTCACGGACTTGAAATCAAATAGCGTGTTTTGTGTTTTTTTTGTTTTTTTTTTGGTAGATACTGAAGGACATTTTGTGATAGCATTATGTATTCTAACAATACACATCTAATGAGGCAAAAGCATTTATCCCTGGTGGGTGTTGATAAGAGCTTTCACTGCCATTGCATAGCAGAGGCATTGCACTGCCTGAACAAGAGCCTACAGACTGTGATAGTGAGCTGTGTGCAAAACTGATAAATTAGTGCTAATCTGGTGCCAAGTGGTAAGTAAAATATTCAATTCGATTTCAATTATATTGATACAGCACCATTTATAACAGAACTGTCTTGTGACTCTTTTCAGACCTTTTTAGACCTTAATTGGAAGCACTCAGGAGCAGAACGGACACGGGAAAACTCCCTGGTGGTAGTTGTTCAAGGAAGAAACCTTGGGCTGATCCATGGCTCAGCGATCCACTTGCCCAGCTGCCAGAGGTCATGCAGGAAAAGTTATCATGAGTAATCAATTAGAATTTGACCATGGTTTAGACTGAACATCATAATAATTCTACAATGCTCTCCCACAACATGAGATGGCAGTCACCACATAGGTGGTCATATAAAGTTCTGAATGAATAGCTGCTACAATCCCCACATCTTACATGCATTCTAAATGAAAACAGACCAAAAATGTTTTTTGCATCACAAACGCACAAATTGCAGTGTGAATGATGTGTCAGTACTGGCACGGACCTCCTGTGAAGTTGGTTACAGTGCCCCTCAGGAGGAGTTGGTAACAGGGAAGTCAACCAGTGAGAGACAGTGATGACACTTAGCTGAGATGGTTGTGGTGTGTGTGGGCAGAGGAAGGTTTTGAGAGTGTCTGCTTGACAAATGTAGGGGGTGTTTGGGGGTGGTGTGTGGGTATCCTCCTATTGTGGATTTGTATAGCCTTCAGAATACAGGGAGACCAGTTTTTTGGGGATCCAAGAGGTCAAGAAGGGACAAGTAAATCTATAGTGGAGCAAGGTCGCTGAGAACTTCAGAAGGAGTGTTTTTTAAAATTCGATTTGCTGATAAGGGGCTTGTGAGAATTATCTATAATTAATATATTTTTATACAATACATTTTTAGTCGGTTGGGCAGAAGAGTTTCGAATATGAAAGACTTATTTTATTGAGCTAACCAATCAGAGGCTACCTAATCAACAGGAAGTTAATGGATATTTCAGATGGGTCAGACTAAAGCTTTTCTCCGTTACTCAGTCAGACTAAAGCCTTTCTCCGCTACCCAGACTTTTGTGATGCTTTCCACCTCTGTTCATAGATCAGACTAGCTCTCAGTTCTGTCTTTTCAGAAGTTCTCAGATACTTTTTAATAGTCCTACTTCCAACTTTTAAAGGGCATTAGCACTAGGAAAAAAAGTATATATGTGAAAATGAAAAGAAACTTCCCATGCACAAGAAATATTCTCTTATTAATCTCAAACTCGTCAGTGGCAGTGGCAAGTATGGGCTCACCCTTAGACCTTCCGCTAGTTCTGTATCCATTCAGATAATGATAACTATCTCTCTCTCTCTCTCTCTCTCAATCTCTCTCTCTCTCATCCATTGCTCTCCTGGGGGAGATGTTCTCCTCTGGTCTGGATTGAATTACAATCTAAAAGGGATTAGGGTTCATATGGCGATTGGGCGAGCTGAATTAGGATAGGGTTGCCTTCGGTATGTACTCTCTTGAGCAGTGCAAGATTATAGCCCTGTAAAGAGATGATGAGCCAATTTGTTTTCTCATCTGCGGTAGTCAGTACATGTGATTTTTTATTACAAGACTGGAATGCATGAAATTCTCATGCATTACATTTACTACACGGGTCTTTGTTGTATTTTCATGCATGTGTGTCTTATATTGAAGAGTATTTGCCTGAGAATATATATGTCTGTGTGTGTGTGTGTGTGTGTTTATGTGAGGGCTTTTATGTGTGTGTCAGAGTGTGTGAGCACTTTTATGGGGGTGTGTAAATGTGTTTATGTGTGAATACCCATACCTAGGTGTAAATGAGGTTGTCAGGTTTCTCTCTCTCTCTCTCTCTCTCTCTCTCTCTCTCTCTCTCTCTGTATGCTTGTGTCAACCCCTCACGTCTGTCCAGCCATTACAATTATTTAAAGGTAACAGACCCACCCAGGTGCTGGTTCCTGAGCCGTCGCCTCTTTTTAATGGGATTATTTGTGCAGTAATGACCTCTCTGACTGCCAAATTTATTTGGGCGCCCCCCTCCTGACCCGGTTCTGAATTCCACCCGCGCCGTGACCCAATCGCTGCACACAGCTGCGATCCAATGGCTTCCAGATTTCTACCCCTGCCGACCCGCTTTTGAAAAAATGGCGCGGACGTTGACAGATGAACTCTTAATGTCCGCGGGTCTTGACGGCGCAATCACTCACCGATATTGTTTTTGTCAGCAACCTGTGCGCTCGCTCGCCCATGGTCCTTGCTCGTTCCTCCGTGACTTATTTTTAGAGCTCGCATCCAGATGTGTGCGCCTCTCACCGGCCTCTCAAAGCATTTGGTTCTTCAAGCCCACCACCCATCCACCGCCATCCACATACAGCCACACACACACACATACACACACACACACACACACACACACACGCACACAGACTACCCTTTTCCCAGGGAGAGGGTTGCTAGAAAAACAAACTTCATAGAGGGGGAAATTTCTAATCTTTCAAGTGGGGGGAAAGATGTATATAAGTGGGCCTGATTGTTGAAGTGCTGATGATGCTACAGCTACACATGTGGGAAACTAGTGCACGAGATTACTGTGGAGTGCATTTCACTTCAGGCCCTCTTAAGGCCACAGCACACTAAGCAAAGATCAGTGAGAGGGCCAAGACCCTCCGCTATAGCTACTGTACATGGGAAAGACTACTGATCCCAGCTAACCGCACCACCATTATACTGTATACGATTTGTATGATGTCTGAATAAAAGCAAAAACAATGCCTTCACACTACTGTTGTACTACCCACAGGCAGTGTGGTATCTACTTTTAATCTGAGATGGTGAAAGTGTAGGCCTACTCACTTTCTATACTCAAGTAGAAGTATAGATGCTTAAGTAAGTAAGTATGTAAATAAGACTACAGTAAAAGTTTGTGCATTGACTTCACTTCCTTAGTAAGGTGAAAGCAACAGGCTTTGAAATTGGTAAAATGATGAAATGACTAAAAGGATTACTTTAGCCATTTGAGGAGCTTTCTTGATGATTGTGAGAAGCAGACTGTAGCCGTATGCAAATAAACTGACTTCTCATTGATGCTCTCTGCTGTGAAGCAATACGAGACATGACTTTAGTATAATGCTCTGTAAAAACAAAGTTGAATGTAACAGTCTGTAACAGTTTTTTTCGTCAATTATTTTATTACTTAAGTATATCTGAAAATGATCCCTGAAAATGATACCTAAAAAAGTACAATTCTTAGTATTTGTACTTAGCTACTTCACATCTTGGCTTCTTGTCAGGAAAATACATGGGAGTGAATGGCAAACTGGGTAATTGCTGGTTGTGGGTAATTGAGTTGAAATCATAGAGGAAATAAAGTAGCAACCACACCAGCAGGTTCTGTTGTCCAGGTCCAAAACAAGAGCCCTGAATATCTGTAGGGTATCGGACGGTACCTATTTTGTACTCTAAATAGCATCAGACATCCAATTATTGACTTGTGGTGTGGTGTGGTGTGCATTTATGGTTCTCAGTTGATGCTATCTGAGCTTCCGCATACACACACACAATTTGAAGGATTCCCCAAAGCACACACACACACACCCACACCCACACACACACAGAGCAACAGGTGTGTGCTCCCCCCACAGACAGAAGAGCAGTGCTTTACACACTCGTGCTTTACAGGGCTGTTATGGTCCCTAAATCGAGCAAATAATTTCCCTCCTTCCAGAACACAGTAGGTAGGGGACAGACGGCTAGACAGAAAGACACAGAGCAAAAGAAAGCAGGAAAGAGAATAAAGGAAAGAAAAGAATACATAACAGAGGAATGAATATAGACAGAAGAATGGAAAGAGAGAGAGAGAGAGAAAGAGAGAGAGAGAGAGAGAGAGAGAGAGAGAGAGAGAGAGGACCTGGCACTGGGAGTAAAGTCAATATGGGCCAGGCAACCCAGAGAGAAGAGAGGCGAGGGGAAGAGGAGGTCAGGCCAAGATCTACAGCACAGCAAATTGTCCTTGAGAAACACAGACAGACCGACGTCAACGTCTCAGATATACGGGCGCAGGCAAACAAAACGAAGACAAAGAAATGGAGAGAGAGAGAGAGTAAGTGAGGGAGAGAGAGAGAGTAAAGGTGTAATGATAATTATATTTAATAATAACTGTAACTATAATTATTAAGAAAAGGAACAAGAAACATGAAAAAAATGAGAAAGATGGAGAAACAAAATAATGCATTTATTTATAAATTTATTTAACAAGGGTGATGCGCACACACACACACACAAACACACACACACACATCACAATAGATGCGTTACAGACGTATCTGCAGTGAACACTAACTAGAACAGATCAGGATGGCTGCAGAGTAGAAGGAGATGGAACGTAACACGGCAGGGAGTTCTCCCTCCGGCCAAGTGGCCCAACACAGAGCCGACCCGTCTGGCCGGTCCAGACGTGGGTTTGGATGGAAGCCTGTGGCACTGCGCTAGGCTGCTAATTGGTGGTTTTGGTCATGAAGGTGCCGATACCCCCATCTCCAGCCAAAGCCTCCTCTCTCCGGATAGAGCTGTGTGTCTGTCTCTGTCTCTCACACTCACTCTGTCTCAGTAGACCCGGCTGGGAATGAGAAGATTGGAATAAAATAACATGACAATTATTTGCACATTAGAGTTAAAAATATAACATTAAAGAAAACAACACCACCAACAAAAAAATCAACTCATATTTAATTACAATATTTACACCAGACCAAACACACAGGCTCAGACACAATTTTTCACTCTAACACATTTGATTTTTTTTTCCGCTCTCAAAATGACTTCACAAACAGCGTGATTTCTGATTGCATAGTTCTCCATTTCTCACATCACTGATGATGTGGAGTGTGTGACACACAGGGCATTTGTCATTGTAGGGCTTGAGTTTCTCTCATCACAGAGAAAGCAATGTGAACTAGTGTTCAGACTGGCGGAGTAGCACAGTATGAACCAATAGGACTGTTTGATATGTTATGATAGCATGTTCACACACATAAGATATTGCAGATTTTCTCAAACACACACACTCACAGAGACACACACACACACACACACACACATAATGTGCTCGCGCCTTAGCCGAGAGAACAAGAATTGTCAAGTTGCCCATGTTAATGATGCGTCAGGTTGTTAATTACCTATTTCCTGCACACACACACACACACACACACACACACACACACACACACACACTCCAACACATGCTTACACACAGCTTGGTGCAGATGCTCTGGAGCAGAGCGAGGGCCGAATGCCTGATGACTTATTGGCCTCCAGGGGGCTTTAGAAGAGACAGAGAAATAGCAATGAAGCCATCAGGCCCAGAGAGAGAGGGAGAGAGAGAGAGAGAGAGAGAGAGAGAGAGAGAGAGAGAGAGAGAGAGAAAGAAAGAGAGAGAGAGAGAGATGGAGAGAAGAGAGATGGAGAGAAGAAAGAGAGAGAGAGGAAAGGCAGAGAGATGGAGAGACGAAAGAGAGAGAGAGTAAAGGCAGAGATGGAGAGAGAGAGAATGGGAGAGAGTTAGAGAGAGATGGAGAGATAGATGGAGAGAGAGAGAATGAGAGAGAGAGGGAGAGAGAGAGTGATGGAGAAAGAGAATCAGGCAGACAGCTGCAGATGGGGAGTGGGAGGGTGACACAAGCATGGAAAGGAAGGGGAAGAGAGCTGGATTAGTTCTATTCTAACTGACACAATGGACCTTCTTCAGCTCCAAATAACACCATCAGATTCATTTTGACGCCACATTGGCTCAGATGGAAAGAGACTCAGTTCACTAATAGAGATGCTGTGTCCCCCAAAAGGCTGCTACTGAGCTACCTACCTCATCACTATTCTAAGGAACACCTTATAAAATGCTTCAAAAAGTCATTTTACAGTGGAGGTGTTTGATGAAATGTGTATAATTGCAGTGTTACGCTTTAAATTGCTCTGTATCTCAGCACTTTGCGTTCTGTGTTTTTTAGCAACAGTGTAATACTTGCATCATATGTTTTATTTTGGGGTTCTTTATTTTTTATATTTTAACTGTAAAAATACATCCACGTAAAATAGACAGAAGAAGAGGAAAATGAGGTTGGGCTGTGCTGTATGGCTGGTGCTCTCTTTCTCTCTCTCTCTCTCACACACACACACACACATACTCAAAGACTGTACTGAAGTGTGGATGGCACATCTGTCAGGGAATTAAGTGGAGCTGAAGTAGGAAAGAGGTCTGTACTCTAGAACATAATGGGACAGAAGAATTTAACACAAGTGTGTGTGTGTGTGTGTGTGTATTTGTTTCAGCCGTACGGCACAGTACTGCTCTTACTGCGTGGCATTTAGTTTGTGTTTGTTTGTGTCTCTACCCATTTGTGTGTGCGTGTGTGGGTGTATTTTGTGTGTGTGTGTGTCCTGTATGTGTGTGGCCGTTGTGCTGTGTGTGCGGTGGGGTGTGTTGAGTACAGCCAACCAGTTAGTTGGGGATTTCTCCGTCTGTGTGTGTGTGTTTTTTTGTACAAGGGGAAATTTTTGTTAATGACATCATTCATTTCTCCAGTGGCTGGGAGCTGCCGTCCGCAACAAGCTGCCTCCGGCTCATTTAGCCTCCTCTCAAATGATAGGCCTGCTCTCTCTCTCTCTCCCTCTCTCTATCACTCACTTATTCACTCTCTCTCACTCACTCACTCAATCATTTCACCCCTCTCTCTGCCCTTCTCTCTCTCTCTCTCTCATTTCACCCCTCTCTCTGCCCTTCTCTCTCTCTTTCACTCACTCACTTTTTTCTCCTTCTCTCTCCCTCTCATTTTACCCCTCTCTGTCCCTTTTCTACCTCTCTCTCCATCACTCACTCACTCCCTCCACCCCTTCTTTCATTCATTCTTTATCCTTCTCTTCCTCTCTCTTTTACTCCTTTATTTGTTTCACCCCTATCTCTGTCCTTACTCTTTCTTTCTCTTTCCCTTTTCTTCTCCCTTTTTCTTTCATTCATTCTTTATCCTTCTCGTCTTTTCTCTTTTACTCACTCATTTCACCGCTCTCTCTGTCCCTTCTCTATCCTTCTCTCCCTCTTCCTTTATCACTCACTCTCTCATCACCCCTTTTCTTTCATTCACTCTTCATCCTCCTCATCCTCTCTCTTTTGCTCCCTTACTCGTTTCACCTCTCTCTTTCCATTCTCCATTCTCTCAATCTTTCTCCCTTCCTCCCTCTCATCTATCCACCTCATTTAGCCCGTGAGACGTGCCCTGTGTGTGTGTGTGTGTGTGTGTGCCCATTGGCGTCAGTGGGAAACAGCAGTGGGATTAACTGGTGTGGACAGCTGCAGACAGCAGTAAGTCAGTGCTGAAGGGCAGGTACAGTAAATCACTGCTGGGCCTCGTCCCGCTCCTCTCTGTCCTCCCCACGGCGGTCTCCAGAAGCGCGGCGTCGGCTAAAGGGTACGCCAACCACGCCAGGGTTAGACAGACCATGGTATTCCAGTCTTGTGGCGCTAGCGCTGATGGGAGATCAGGCCTCGGCAAGGTCACGGCCCCGCAAACATGCAGAGAGCTTAATGGTCTCATTTTGAAACGGGAACGTTGGAATGTTTACCAGAAACATTCAACGGGTGGCTAACAACCGCTAACCAGAAAAAAAGAGATTTTTCATCAGGCTGGCAGTCGCAGAGTATGAAAGTGGGGTTCTAGTTCACATCATGCCAGTTGCTGATGTTTTGTAAGGTGAAGGTTATGACATGTACACATCTGCAGCTCACAATAGTGTGATCTTTGATGCACAAAAAAAGCCATGTGTTATTAGTTTGTGCCCCAGCCCGTGCTGGTCTTGGATCAGTAGGCCGACCTGGCAGCTCTAGTATTTTTCTACGTAACCCACGCGTCCATAGTCTATATCGTTCTCTTTGTGTTTACGGCGGCTGTTTGTGAAGACTGTTTAAAGTTAGCCTGGGCTATACGCCGCCTTTGAATACGATCTCACTGCTCACGGAGTTGGTGCGTCCACAAAAGTAAGTCTCGTGACAGATTTGATTTAGATAGGAGAAGCTTCTTTTTGAAGACTGTTTAAAGAGTAATTGAGAGGAATGGCTGCCCTCGAACGTGACCTGTCTACTCAAGTGTACACATGATTCAGGATTTAGGACTCATTTGCTATTAAGGACATTTGTTAGATGTTATCGGGTTGTACTGCACTCCCTTGGTTTTGGTGCTGCTCCTCTTTGTGTATGTGTGTGTGTGTGTGTGTGTGTATGGACCTCTCCTCCCATCTCACCTGTTCTCCCTTTTTGTCTTAAAGCCTCTATGTGTAGGATCGTATCAGAATTCCCCATCTATCGGCGAAGTGGTATACTGCATACGTTTGAATAAAATGTATTAGCCCTCTCCTTCCCACAATCCTAATTTCTTGCTATGGAGGCCGAACGCTCGCTCGCTCTTATCTCAGTTTCTGCTACTCAGTCTCTGAGCGGAAACGCGAAAGGCGGAGCTGAATATACGATACTGCTCTCTCCTACAAGAACCTGTACTTTTGAAAATGGCGGCGCAAAATGGATATTCTTCTTTGGTCCCCAGCCATATCTATATATAAATGGAAATTACCAAGTTTACCGGAACACTACAATTTATTCATGGAGGTAATTACCATCGTTTTACATTATATTTTTAAAATAAAAAATATATTTTTAATAAAAGACGAAGATAAATAGAAGATAAATCCTACACATAGAGGCTTTAAGTAAATTCCTTAATTATTTCCTGATTTCCTTCCCTAAGTCCTTTATTTTCCTCTCCTCTGTTCTCTTCTCTCACCTGTTCTCTCCTTTCTTCTCCTCTATTTCTCTCCTTTTTTCTCCTCTGTTTTCTTCTCTCATCTGTTCACTCCTTTCTTCTCCTCTTCTCTATTCTCCTCTCTTCTTCTCCTCCTATCTCCTCTCTTCTCCCCATCTCCACCCATCTCTGTCATCCATTCTCCTCTCCACTCTATTTCTCTCTTCTCTTCTCCACTTTTATCCTCTTTTCTCCCCATCGCTCCCCTTTCCCTTCTTCATCTATTCTCTTCTCCTCTCCTCTCATCTCCTCTATTCTCTTCTAAACTCCTCACATCTTTCCTCTCATCCCTTCTGTTCCCATCAGCTCTGCTTCTCATCTCTGTGTCTCCCCTCTCCTGGGTTCTCCTCTGCTCCGCTCCGAAAGAGATCTTGCTCCCATCTCTGTCATTTGCCCGCCTCCTGGCCTGTAATTTTCCACTCAACGCGCCTTCGCCACACTCCCGGGCAGGCACGGGTGACAGAAACAGACACACATGCACGTATTATAAACAACGATACACACACACACGTAAATGCACACACACACACACACACATGTAAATGCACACACACACACACACACACACACATGTACACACACAAAAACACACATATGCACACACAAACACACAAATATACATGTACACACACACCTAGACAGACACACACCAACACACAGACACATGCACTCACTCACACACACTTACACACATTACAAATCCACAGTTTCCCTTGAATGTCACTACCCCCTTAGTGCTCCCTCTTGCTGAGACTCCGAGTCTGGCGAGGGTTGGAGAGTGCAGGGGAGCTGCAGCAAGGGAACCGAGACAAAATTGTCCTTGACAGACACACTTATGTTTGTCTGTGTGCTGTCATGCTGCTGGGTTACACCACACACACACACATACACACACACACACACACACACACACACACACACACACACACACACTGTCCTCCTCCTTCGCTCCTGGGAGGAAAAAGTGAGGCTGTATCCGTAACGGATTGAGAAATGGGGGCTGCATATGGAACCTGTAAAACGCTCTTATCAGACGCTGTGTTGTAAGTGCCACAGTCAATACAGTGCTCATAAATACGAGTCGTTTTAAGGGTTTCCATAGACCAAAACCACTGGACAACTCAAGCACAACCACATGCGTTTCAGCTACTGTGGCATAGGACACAGAGAAGTGATGAGGGGACTGGGAGGATGATTGTGTGTGTGTGCGCACACGTGTGTGTGTGTATCATGTGTGTGTGTGTCTGTGTGTGTGTGTGTGTGCAGATGGATGAGATAAGAGGGGACAGATTGAGAGGGGTGACGAAGCAAATTAAGAGATAAGGGGCCTCCTGCCTCCAAAAAGATGTGGGGTGGCGGAGCCTCGTGAGTGGCATGATGAAAAACAGTTGGAAGAGGAAATCAGAAATAATCAGAGTTAGTGATGCAGAGAGAGAGAGAGAGAGAGAAGAAAGAGAGAGAGAGAAGAAAGAGAGAGGGGGAGAGAGAGAGAGAAGAAAGAGAGAGGGGGAAGAAGAAAGAGAGAGAGAGAAGAAAGAGAGAAAGAGAGAGAGGGGGGGGAGAGGCAGAGAGAGAGAGAGGCAGAGAGAGGCAGAGAGAGAGAAAGAAAAAGAAAAGGAATAAAACAAAAAGACATGTAAAAGGAAATGTGTTTGGTTGGTGGCCTAGGAGGGGAAAAAACAGAGAATTTATCAAAATGGATAAAAAGGATTGAGAACCGTAAAGAGCTCTTCTGTAGCTCCACAACTCAACTACAGTACATCTAGCACCTAATAAGGGTTACAGTAGTTTACCATCATCAACCACTTACATCACATTCTTCTGGGCATCTGGGCATCAGTCCCTTGGACATGAGTGATGCTATTAGTAATAGAGAGAAAGTGGACTATAGATCTTATGTGCACTGGTTGTGCAGTCCCGTCTGCCTCAGGGAGAGAGAGAGAGAGAAAACATTGAAAGACTGACTGGGAAAGACAGAAATAAACAAATGAAGAGATACTGAAGAACTGCAGAGAGGCACAAGGATGAAAAGAAAGAGAGAAAAAGAAAGATAAAAAGAAACGAGCAGCATGGAGGGAAAGCGACATGGAGATGAGAGGAGGAAAAGGAGGAGGAGGGGGAAGAATAGAAAACATCACGTGGAACCTTCAAATCACCCTTCTTTCCCAGAATTTAAAAGAGCTGAACATTTGAAATAGAAATCAGACAGAAAAAGAAGACAGTTATTGTCTTCACCCCCTTGATCTTCATCCTGCAGGAGCACAGGAACACAATGAAAGAAGGAATACAAGCACACAAACAAACAAATAAACAAACACAAACAGACAAACACACAAATAAACAAACACACAAATAAACAAACACACACATAAACAAACACAAACACACAAAAACATAAATAACCAAACACAGAAACAAGCGAGCGAGCAAGTGAGTGAGCCAGACATCCCTTTGTGTGAGGCCTTGTGTTGGACAGTTTGAGCCCGTTGGCTGTGAGCTGTGGACGGGGCTGTAGAGCAAGGCTCTAACTCAGCCATTAGACAACCATCATTAATTAGCCCTGCTCCCACTGCGCCTCTCACACCTCCTGATAGATGAGCTCCACCTCCACTCTCTCTCTCATACACACACACACAGCACACACACACACAGTATACACACACATGCACACATACACACACACACAAACACAGTACACACAGTATACACACACATGCACACACACACTCATGCACACACAGGACACTTACACACAGTAAACACATACTGTAGCACACACACACACACACACACACACACACACATACAGTACACACACATCACACACACACACGTGCGTTTTACATACACATGCGCAAACACACTAACACAAAAAAAAGTACACAACACAGACACAAAGAGTACTCTGACATGCTCTACACTTTCTCACATTCCCAATACTATAAACACTAAATGCTGAGGACAATTATGCCACACTACACCACACTATGGGATAATGATGCTTTTGCTTTAACACACACACACACACACACACACACACACACACACACACACACACA
>JAGFZM010004218.1:0-14845 GCA_017657215.1 Limnothrissa miodon
ACACACACACACACACACACACACACACACACACACACACACACACACATCTGTCAATACTGCATTGTCTTTGCCCACTGTGATGGACAGCTACATTGTGCATTCCATACACAATCAGGCAAAGATATTATTCTGTATTTCCATCTCCTGTCCTCCATTATCATCAGTCCAGTAACCTCATCTCAATCATCACTTGTTTATTTCTGGTTAGGTTTCCTCACCTGAAGCTGGCAGATCTTGTTTGTGCCCATTTAGAGTTCCCTCCTATTTCCCTCCCTGTTTCTGTTCACTGCATTCATATTAAATAGAAGTCTGAAGGACTCTCTCTCTCTTTCTCTCTCTCTCTCTCTCTCTCTCTCCCTATTTCCCTCTCACTCTATCCTTCTCTGTCTATCTCTCTCCTCACACTCGTTCTCTCTCTGTCTTTCTCTGTCGGTTTCTTTTTGCTATTGTGTGTACTTTGTATATCCTCTACTGCCGTGGTTTACTGAAATGTCAAGAGAGTAGGATTAAAGTGTGGCTTTTTCTTAGCAAAGACGGGGGGAGACCAGTCACAAAGGTAACCTCATTTAATTAGCTCTCTCACGCTCACACACACATACACACAAACACACACACACACACACACACACACACACACACACACAGACACACACACAGACACACACATGAACACACACACACACACACTCACCCAAACACTCACCTCTCTCTCTCTCTCTCTCTCTCTCTCTCTCTCTCTCTCTCTCTTTCTCCTAGAACTGTGAAGTGTCACTCTGTTTGTCCCTCCCTCACACACACACACACACACACACACACACAAACACACAATGCTGGGTAATTAGGCTTCCCAGTCTCCAGGCCTCTCAGGCAGGCGGGACTCTATTAGCGTCCTTGCTAGCGGCTAATCACACGTCTCCCTCTCTCTGCCTCCGATGATGACTGCACGACTGCCGCCCTCACCAACACACAATTGGTGCTCGCCAGTAAGCCCTACACACACACACACACACACACACACACACCATCCCTGCGTGTGAATGTGTGTGTGTGTGTGTGTGTGTGCCAAGTGGAAGGCTAGTTAGGAGGAGGGCCATTCCATTAGTTTCTAAAAGGCATTAGGGACCTTATGCAGTCACTTTATGCAGCCCTTCCCCATTCAGATTCTGATAGAAATTCTGGGCACTCTGGTGTACACAAGATTCTTCATCCCCTTGACATTTCATTAAAGGGAGCAGATTTAACTTATGAAGGCAGTTTGTTTCCTCACTAGTATATCGCTCCTCTTTAGTCTCTCTATTTTTTTCTCCCTCTCTCTTTTCTCTCTCTATCTGTCTTTGTCTTGTTGTTGTTCACGGTCATGATCAAACTCATTTGCTTTTCTCTTTATTTCACCTATATTCATATTTTAAATTATGAGATTGTGGGTGTGTTTTATTTACAGGCCTTGTTTTTTTTCTAGGGTTTGAGTCTCTGTCAGCATGTGTGAGAAACTGACAGTGGTGTCCATTTTTCTCCCTGCATTCACTTCCTGCATTATTGATGCAGTTCCTGTTGAGCGTGGCACAACACTGTGTAGTGTATCTCTCGCCATTCAGTCAGCCCATTGTACTGGCGGCAGTAAACAGATTTTCTGATCTCAATAGGTCCTTCCTTGTGTTGTGGCTGCCTTTGTGTGTGTGTGTGTGTGTGCGTGTGTTCAAGGTGATGGACAGCCGTGAGTCTGTCCTATTTGTTTCGGGGGTTTTAAGTAATTTGCAATTCAATTACTGTAAATTCTGACAAAAGCCCTCAAGTCACCATAATGCTTCTGTATGAGGGACAGCTCGATGGTATTCCAGTAAATGGGAAAACAATTGCCTGTTAGAACAAAAAAACTAAACTTAACAAAAACATTGACGACAACACACTTACTGCATTGGTTCTTGTAATAGAATTTTAGAGCACTTTTTACTGGCCTGTCGAGGAATTGGAACTGATGATGCACTATGCAAAACACCCACAGCAAGAGAGTCAAGCAGTGATTGTATGCCAGTCTCAAACATAATAAATAAGCTAAATCTTACTTGATTTACAAATGCATGTGAATAGAGAGCAGAAAGTGACTGTTTCTTGGTTTTAGTTCATCTGTCTGCACTACTTGGCTAATTCACTGCCACTTCAGGATTTACAAGTGTCCCCAGAAGCCATCTGATTTCAATATTAAAAGAGCTAGCTGCGCCTCAAGTAATGAAGTGTCATCTTCTGCTGTCTTGCTTTCAGGGTTGTGAGAGAGGAAGGGAGATAAAATGACTGTATGAGAGCAAGAGAGAGTAAGAGAGAGAAAAGATCTATGGAGAAAGAGAAAGAGAGTGGGAGTAGTGTGATTACAATCAAAAAGTCTGTGGAGCAGCTTCTGGCTGTTGCATGCTATGAGCTAATGAAAGTGCCATCATGTAATGGAAAACAAAACAGTGGCTGCATGTGAGTAGACGGCATCAAGGGCTTGATGAGACGCACCGTCTGACATGTCAGCACAACATTTTTCCATCTCTGTGAAATATTAGTCCCCTCCGAAACACACAGCACTGCCCGGGTTCACATGGAGGATCAGGTCACACAGGGGGAATATTACATCCCTCTCAAGACTTGAGCGTCAGATGTGGCCCAGTAAAGGAGTATACTGAAGATGGAGCCCTGTAATGTAGTATGGATGTAGCTCCATAGATAGATTTAGCCCAGTAATGGAGTATAGTGTGTTTATATAGGATAGATGGAGCCCAGTAGTAGTGTAGATGTACAGTAGTGTAGATGTAGACTGTAATAATGTGCATACAGTGTTGTTCTTTAATGTAGTATGGATGTAGTTCTATAATGTAGTATGAATGTAGCTCTATAATGTCTTTCTCTCATGCATAAGATTACAGTATTACAGTATAGCATGATGATAGTTTGTGCTTCACTGTGCCACTCTCTGCCTAATATTACATGTCAGGAAACACCATCCATCATGATACCACCATGTATCATGATCATGTTAAATGTCCAAAACATTGCTCAGCCCACAACTATTTTTCCTCACACAAGATCTGTCAAACCGCTCACAGAAATAAATCAGCAGCGGGGGAAACCCAACCATTTTACTAAACGAGTTTATTGATCACATACACTGAACTACTAATGTGATGTAGACTAGTGAAAAAGAAAGATACAGGAAAAGAAGTTTCTGGCTTTGTTGCTCTAGCACTCAGCATCAGTCTCTCTGTTGAGCATGTCAGACTGTGGCGTTTTTTCTCTGCTTATAGTGCGTGGTGTGAATCCTGAAAGAGAACTCCAACAGGCATTTCCATAAGACATTTCCATAGACTCCATCATTGCCTTGACTGTTTTAAGCAATGTATAGAAACCAACCCTATGCCCAATCAGTGACAGATGAGTGCACTGTGACGCCCATGGGTGCTCCCAGCCCCCTGACCCTGTAATCAGCACTGCATATAGACAAATGACTGGTCTCCCTCATCCTCAATCCTCAGGCAAGAGAGAGACCAAAGACAAACCCCCATTAATACCGTCGGCTCCTCTCCTTCCTCTCCAACAAACGAGCCAACATCTGTTAATGGAGTCAGCGCATATAATTAGGAGGTGTGCTGATCAAAGCCATTAGGAGCTTTTAATTATTGAATTGGAGGTTATTTAGGTTCAACATCCCCTGCGGATATATATATATATATAGAGTGTGTGTGTGTGTGTGTGTGTGTGTGTGTACTGTATATATACTGTGTGTGAATCTACTGATATACTGTAATTGCATATGCACACATACATGCACACACATAAAGAGACACACATCCATGGAAACACACACACACACACACACACACTGTACACACACAGAGAGAATTTTCCATGGAAACACATATTCACTGATCCATGGAAACAAACACATTGTTTTTCTCTCTTTTGTCCTGTCTTATCTGTCTCTCTGTCTTGCTTTCAGTAAAAGTTTATCCATCTGACTGTCTTACCTGAGGATGTCAGTGCGTCTCTGTTCACTCTTTACACATCCACGTATTTATTCTCACTGAGACTAAACAGACATTAGACTGTGCGACATACAGTATACAGTACAATGACATTGCCAGCATTGTATAACAGTCAAGCCCTTTACGTGGGCTTCCTGGGTGCTGCTAAAAGCAGACGTGTCCATCTCCATGCCATCTCCTCCTACATGATACACCACTGTGGAGGCAGAGAGGTGTATGGCTGCAGCCCGTCTCTTTCACCTGAGCTAGTCCTTTCTGTATGGGGTTGCTAGGTTGAGTCATGAAAGCAAGCCCATACGAGAGATGATGTCACTCTTTCCCCAAGAGTGAAATCTCAAAAGTAGGGAAAAAAGAAAACTTCTTTTTATTCTCTCCCAAACACACACACACATACACACACACACAGAGAGAGAGAAAGAGAGAGAGAGAGAGAGAGAGACACTCACACATGCACACACGCAGACACAGACTTTTTATTTGATTTTTTTTTTTTTACCCAAAGGTGTGTGTTGAAGCAAAGCCCAAAATAAAGACAGCTGTCTGAACCAAACTAAGTAGACACTCACACAAAGCAGATGTTCTATTTTCCCCAGTATCTACACGGAAGAGGTCTCACAGGGCAGTTTTATACTGTAGATACGCAAGCAAAAATGAAACCTGCACAAAAACAGCAGTCTTATTGTAAGTCACAGCTATAAAGCATCAAGGGTGTAATTAGTTTTGTTTTGTGTGTGTGTGTGTGTACAAAATTGAATCCACCAGTGGGTGGAGATAATGTTAGTATGACAGAGTGCCCCTATATTAGTCTAATGTGATGGAGGTTAAAAACAGCCATTAGCTGACCCGCAGTAAGGAGAGAGCAGCTGTTTGGAGAAATACTGTGTTTTATTGGGTCAGACCGACACGGCCTGCTAATCACTCTCTGTTCTCTGCTAATTAAGCTTTGCAAAAATGCTAATGTGTGCATCAGGCAGGGGAGTGCAATGGGAAATATTGTATGCAGTGCAGCGCTGCATCTCCTCCTCTGAACATGCAGAAAAACTTTGTTTAATGATGATACAGTTAGCATTTGTCACCGTGATTGCAACTTTATAAAAGCACCTGTGAAGCACATAAAATCAAGTTTTGGGTGCCATTCAGTCTCAACGCTAAGATTTCCGGTGATAGCGAACAGTGTTGAGCTTAAAGTCCTGTTGAGATTGAGTGTGTATGGTCTGTAGAATGTGTGTGTGTGTGTGTGTGTGTGTGAGTGTGTACACATACAGCGATGCTCAAGGTAGACAGATTAGCTGAGAAAGCCACACCGATTAAGCCTTTAGGAATCTAGGCTAACGATGCTCACTCACAGATATTGTAGACAGATTAGCTGACAGAGCCACACAGATTTAGCCTTGAGCAGTTCAGCCTAGCGATGCTCACAGGTGGACAGATTATCTGACAGAGCCACACCGCTGCAGCGATTAATTACAGCGGCAGCCTCAAACATGGCCGCTGCCAATAGGGCTCAATAACTCGCCTGCTTAATTAATAATGTCTGGACTCCCTGCATTTATTCTTAATGGCAGCTCTCCGATCCACACAGACCAGGGTTAGCAGATAGAGGAATGGACAGAGACAGAGAAAGAGGGAGAGGGAGAGAGAGAAGGAGAGAAGACTGTTAAGCTCAGGGCTAGAGCCATCGATCTAATTTGTTATTTTCTCACCTTGTTGCATAATTCACTGGTGTTGCCTCCACTGAACTGGGTTGTTAGTTTTCAATTTCACATGGCCTGAAATTAGACATCACTAATATATACCGTATGCTATTATTATATGGATTAAAAATGAATGTAATTAAATACAATAGAAAGTTAATCAATTAAACGGAAAGAAAGTTCCAGAATTCTCCTTTTATTTCTCCTAAATAAAATAAATGTTACACATGCCTCATCCATGCCAAATGCTTCCTTTAAAAGAGCCGATTGCATTGCAATCAAAGGAGGAGACCACACTGAACACCCTTTGGTGTTCAGCAGCAGACCATGGCTGCCCCTGGACTCTCTTATTATTATTATTATTATTATTATTATTATTATTATTAATATTATTTAAGATGTGTTCTTTTTTTCCCCTTTTTCTGTGTGATATTTCTATTCCTGTAATGGCTTTATTATTTAAAAAGTAAGGCTAGCAGATCCAAAGATTTTTGCACCTTTTGCAAATCAAAAAGTTTGGCATGCAACTCTAAGTGGTACATTAAAAAAATTTTGAGTTAAAAACTTTTGCTGATTTGCAAATTTTGGCTTCAAGTCGGACATGGTTTTAAGTTTAAATGGACATGATGGGTGGGATCTTCAAACCACACTGTGCTGTAATGTGTAAAAAAAGGAATGATGTCTCAGTCATAGCCCCCAGGGATGCCAGCATTGTCAGATAATTGGGCAGGGTCAGGCAGGCAGACAGGGGCTGTCAATCAGACTTAAGAAGTCAGCTCTGGCTGAAATGTTAAAGCGTGGGTCGCTCTCCAACGGAAGCATAGAGGGAAATATCCAAAAACATGAAGTCTATATCAGAAGGAACATATCTTTAGTCTTCTCATAAGCTCTAATCTAAGTTTTTATGTCCTTTTTCTTTAGGTATTTTCTGTGATGTTACACACACTATTGCAGCGGAGCAGACATGTGCAAGTGCATTGTTATGCAGTGTTGTACCCCTTTTTCTGTTCTTTTTCTTGATAGCTCCCTGTGACCTCAAATATCTTGGCTATGGGTTGAAAAAAATCTTTGATGCATAATTTTATTTTTTAATTTCATAAAATTAGGAATTATTTTAATTAGCCATGACTGGACAAAATGTGTTTGAATCATATACATTGCATTTATTCATATATTCATTTAATAATGTAATTCTGCATATCTTTTTATTTTATTTTTCATATCTTTTCATTTTATTTTTCTCTGTTTCGTTGTCTGACAGTAATACACACATAGACAGAAGGAATCCCACACAATCAAACACCACTGTTTAGCTGAGAAATGAGTGCGATCTCACCCCACATACTCTGTGGAACCTTCCTATCTCCAGCTGGTCATTGTCGTCAGGGAGAAGAACACCCACTGGTTGGACAGCCTGGAGTGGACATAGGTCTTTCATCAGGACAGTTGTGTGTGTGTGTGTGTGTGTGTGTGTGACACACGGCTGATGCTGACTGACAGATTGTTCTGAAGGGTCTGCCTCAGTCAACTAAATTAAGAAATCCCCCAGATGCAGAGGAGATGAGACACAGTGGCAGCGCTGAAAGGGCCACTCTATATTTGGGCCCTCTCTCTCTCTCTCTCTCTCTCTCTCTCTCTCTCTCTCTCTCTCTCTCTCTCTTTCTCTCTCTCTCTCACTCTCGTTCTTTTTCTCTATCTCTATCTCTCTCTCTCTCTCTCACTCTCTCGTTCTCTCTCTCTCTGTCTCTCTCTCTCACTCTCTCGTTCTTTCTCTCTATCTCTATCTCTATCTCTCTCTCGGGCCCATCTGCATGTCCATCTGCCCTGAAGGCTATTATCGATCTCAGAATGGGAGGCTTTGAAACCACATTGATGATTAATGGCTGTGCAGCTCTCTGTACTGGATGCTTGTGGTTTCTCTGTGTGGTTATGAGACACATATAACCCTTGTAGTGCTGTGGGTTGGGGAAGCAACAAGCCACAAGAGGCTGTGAGTTATGCTAACAGGAGTTGTTAGGCATTATTTGTAGCATCCAGGGGCTGTGGTTTATGCTAACAGGTTAGGCATGTTAGGCATGATGTATAGCATCGAAATGCTGTGCATTATGCTAAGATGAGTTGTTAAGCATGATATGTAGCATCAAGAAGCTGTGGATTATGCTAACATGAGTTGTTAGGTATGATATGTAGGATGGAAAAGTCGTGGGTTATGCTAACAGGAGTTTTTAGGCATGATTTGTAGCATCAAGATGCTGTGGGTTATGCGAACAGGAGTTGATAGGCATGATGTGCACAGTAACATCAAGAAGCCATGGGTTATGCTAACGGGAGTTGTTGAGCATGATGTGTATCATTGAAAGGCTGTGGCTTATGCTAACGCGAGTTATTTGGCATGATGGGTAGTATATCTGTGAAGGCTCTCATCCAGGCCATGGTAGTCAAAATGGTTCAGTTATAGGCTACTCAATTTTTTTTTTGAGCTTGAAGAAGTTTCACTATTCATCCAAAAGCTTTCATCTGGGAAGCTGGGGATTTCAGGAGATATATTGCTGGGCTGTGTGTGTAACTGCAAACTGGTCCTGTGGTCATAATGACCCAGTCAACCCCACTCTCACACTATTGACTATTCTAATGGCCATAGTGTTCGGCAACTGGGCTTCTTCCGGAGCTTGAAGACATTGCTCTTTGAAGCCATTACTCTTCTGGAGCTTGAAGGCAATTCTAGAAAGATACATCAGTTCTAACTGCAGATAGGAACATCGGTTCACTGTATATCTCCTGGCCTGGATGTGTTTTGAGGTATATTGATTAAAGTTTATTTTGTCGGGGATTGTCCAATCTATAGGTGATTCCACAGGCTACTATGCTATATTTGCTGACTGTAGTGCGCCACCAAAATTGGAATTGTTGAATTGAAAGTGCTCAGCAATAAAATTTGAACCTGTGTGCTGTTCAGTGACATTTATCAGTCCTCATGGAACTCCCTATGTCCCAGAAATCATTTTTGTAATCCCAGTTAACATGTTGATGCGGAAAAAAGAAAGTGCAGAGGATCTGTAGAATGTGATGTCATATCCTCTTTAATCGCCAAACTTTGTCTCAGGAGTTGCCGGAGATGCAGGAAATGGTTCCTGCTTTGTGCTTGTCGGCCCGAAAGATGAATGGTTTATTGGCTTGGAGAGATTAATGGTTTATTGGCCCAGAGAGGAAATTCTTTCCACTGTAGGATAAGCAAGAGATCCCTATTCTTGTCATGTCACACACGTGTGTATACACATGCTCACAAACACACACACACAGACATACACGCACACACACACACAGACGAGTTTGCACATACAGTACAGACACACATATACACACACGCAGATGAGCACATACACATACACACACATGCCCAGACACTGGGGGTTCGGTGTTTAATGTAAGCACTTTAAAAAAGATGTCCTGTAATTTAGGGTCTTGGTCTTGTCAAGGATTGTTGACTATTACCGTAATCAGACTCGTGGAACACGTTAGCTGGATAATCTAAAGTATTGTCAGGGTTTGTTGACTGCAATCAGGCCTGTGGAACATGTTTGACGGAAAATCTGAAGTAAAGCTAACAGCAGCTCACACAGGCTTTGTGGTTTTGGTCTAGATTGGGCCAGGCTTTGGCCAGGTTTTTGGCCCATGTTTTGGACCCAAGTTAGTCTGGACGTGTCGTTTGAACGGAAGCTCCGCCTCATGATGGTCTGATCCATCTCAGACAGAGAAAGGGACAGAGGAATGAGAGAGAGGGTGAAAAAGAGGTGAATAGAGATGGAGAACAATAGAGAGACAGAGAGATACTGTTGTATCACAGTGGGGTCTGATCCATTTCAGACAGAGAAAGGGACGGAGAGAAAGATGGAGAGAGAGAAAAGAGAGGGTAAGAGAGATGGAGAGTTAGAGAAGGTAACAGAAGACAGACAGAGAGATACTGCCAGCCAGGTGTCACCCGTTCACCTGCAGTTTCCCTCTGGCTTGAGACAGATGTCTGTAACACGGCGAGTGCTCGTGTGTGAACTTTTCACCCTGTGCTGAGTGTGTGTTTTCAGTGGCGGAGACTTGGAGCATGCCACACACAGGGTTTTGGCTTCCAGAAACATCTGTCCCCTCAGCGACAGCAGCTGCACAAGCAATACACACACACACACACACACACACACACACACACACCTCATGATAGAGCACAGTTTGCCAAATTCCACTGCCCTCCAACGATGTACGACACAAATACACACACATACCCACAAAAACACTCCCACACACATTCACGCACACACACACATTGTGTTAGATCTCTCTTTGCCAAATTTCTCTCTGCCATCCAGCCGTGTACAACACACACACATACACAAACACACACAGCAGTGTGGGGGAGAATAATAGTGTGTGAAGATGCTCTTAAGGGGCTGTCGGCGAACACACATGCACACACACACACACACACACATATCTCTTAAGGGTCTGTCAGTTTATGGGGCCTCCCACATCCCCCTGCAGCTGAAGTGTCCACGGCGCGGGGAGGCTCACCCGTTACGCGAGTTTGAAGAATGATAAACAGGCAAGACACGAGGCTGAGATGAGCTCTTCAGGAGTGCTCAGAAACAAGGAGGTGTGTATGTGTGTGTGTGTGTGTGAGAGAGAGAGAGAGAGAGAGGGAGAGTGTGTGGGGGGTGGGGTTTATGCACCTCTTCATCTGGTGAAGAGGAATGGCACCCACAGTTTATCTTTCTCACGGCTTTCCTCTTTTTCATGTGTGTGTGTGTGTGTGTGTGTCAATGGCTGTGTGGGTGGTTGGCTGTGTGTGTTTGTGTGTGTGTGTGCAGATTCTCAATGGCATTTAAATGGCTTTCCAATCACAATGAGCAGACTGTGAAGATCAGAGCAATTATTTACGTGGGTATCTGCCTGTTAGTAAAAGCCTTTGTGTCTCCAACTATGTGTGTGTGTGTGGGTATGTACATGTGTGTGTGTGTGTGTGTGTGTGTCCTTAATCCACACAACTACAAAAAATGTTCAGCAGTAACCTCAAAGTTAATGAGGATTGGTAAAAATGTTGTGCACCAAAGGCTTCTTAAAGTAAACAAGATAATGATTTTCTCAGTTCAGGGACTGGGCTTTGATTGGTGTAGCTAGAATGGCCCTTTCTCCCTCTCTCTCTCTCCCTCCTTCTGCGCAACAGAGACTCATCGCTGCACTCAATAACCACTCTTTGCCAACAATACACTATCCCATCTTGGGCCTCGTAGCTGATAGACGAGGCTTTCAGTTCAGTCAAGTGAGTGCTCAATATTCGTTGCATTGTCTTTGTTTATGCAGTATGTAGCCCATAATCTCTCATGTTACGTTCAATGAAGCCTCCCCGTGTTGTTCCGAAGCTTATTTAATCCATCAACAGATAGATTTCCATATGCACAAAAAAAAGCCTTGAGTTTATAAATTCAATAAGCACTCATCTTTCGGAGCACTGCTTGCAAGCGCATATCTGTGATGGACTAAAACGATCTCCTTTAGCTTCCCCCTGCTGGTGTCTTGTGTTGTTTCTGCCTGCGGCGTTGCTAATGTTCCCCCTGTAAGATTAGCCAAGGCCAGTGTCAGGGAAGGCCGGGGCCTCCTGCTAAAGCCGTAACTCTCAATAATTTCTGGGAGACTCAGTGCCACTCAAATGGATTTTTGTTTGCGTACTGTTCCCAAGGCTAGCAGCTTGTCTTACATCATTTAACGACAGCTATTCAGGAGCGCTAATATAATTTAGTTTTTTTCCCCCCTGAAATGCCTGTGTGAAAGGGCTGTGGATGGTTTCACACATCACACACACACACACACATCACAAACACATCACACACACACACACAAGGTTTCACACATCAGTAGTGTTCACATCACTTACAATGGAGTCACAAGTGCGTTTAAATCTAATATTATAAAGTAGTGCACTCCCCTACCTGTAATAACGTCAAGGGTTTATCAGTGTAGCCTTGAAAAATCTACGAAAGAGTCAATAAGGAGTTAATACTTGATAGATAGAACTTTGTAGTAACCTTAACATTGGAACAGTTTTGCAGTCGGTGAGATGTGATGACGTGGAATCCTTAGAAAAAGCAGCTGATACAGTAAGTGCTTCCTCTACATTGAGAAACACTGTGTGTGTTCGTCTGTGTGGCTGGCCTGAAGCTCTCCACTCTCAGACTGGCTCTTCCCCGGGCCTTTGGGTGGCAGATTACTGGATGGAGCCTAGTGCAGATATGTTTCACTCAATCGTGACATGGTATACACTCAACGTCTGGGCCATGTGCTTTGACTGGTATGAACAATGACTGTATTACTGTATATAGTTATTAGACAGTCAATGAGGGTGTATAACCTGGTAGTATAATCTGCAATAAGTGCACACTGAATGAGTCCACATTCTTTGATTAGTGTGTAGCATGGTGATTAGTACACTTCAACACAACAAAGAATAGTGAGGTACAGTAGGACACAAGTGTTAAGGGATGGGGCCTCTGGTATGGTATGTACTGTATGTTGTGTACAGTAGTACACTACAACACTACACAAAATAGTGAAATGGTTTGCAGGCCCTGCAGGGACCTGTGGTACAATAGTATGTAGTATGATCTGAGCTGAGTGCCCACTCACACACTTTTTACTAACTGCAGTTTGGGTCAGATCCCCTCCCTTCACATTTTTCATCATGTTTGATGTGCTCCTATTTAATGGATAGCAGCTAGACTGCATCTCTCTCTTTGCTCTGCTCGTTTTCTGCTCATTTTCTCATTCTCTTTCTCCCATTCTTTCTCTCTCTTCCTGTCTCTCTTTATCTATGTCCTTCACTTTTTCTCCTTGTCTGTCTTTCTCTCCCATTTCTCCCTCTCTCTCTCTTTCATTCTTTGTCTCCCCCACCCCCCCCCCCCCCCCTCTCTCTCTCTCTCTCTCTCTCTCCCACCCTCTCTCTCTCTCTCTCTCTCTCTCTCTCTCTCTCTCTCTCTCTCTGTCTTTCCCTCCCTCCCTCTCTCTCTCTCTCTTAATTAGCTGAAGATCTTGTTAGGTCTATCTCAGTTACAGGTCTACCTCTCAGCGGCGCTCGCTCTGATTTAAGGCTCGTTAATATTGCAGCGCTGGCTGGTGAAACATTCAGAGAGTTGCCGTGGGCTAGACGTGTGTGTGTGTGTGTGTGTGTGTTTGTGCATATATGTGTATGAGTGTGTGGATATGTGTGTTTGTGTGTGTGTGCTCAGTTGAACCAAGTGACCCTGATGTGATGGGGGTTTCTGAATCGAAGGAGGAGGACAAAACGGCCCCTAGGCCAGGACCTGTGTGTGTGTGTGTGTGTGTGTGTGTGTGTGTGCCAGGCCCAGTGTTGGAGCCGAGGTGTGCTGTGTGGGTGAGTGAGTGTGTGTGTGTGTGTGTGTGTTGCATCGTAACATGGCTCTGCGCTGCCTGCGTTAGCCATCATGGCGCTAATGGTTGTGCCCTACAGTAATGTGGGCGAAAGGGGGACTGATAGGTTTTTAAATATGCCCGGTGCGCTGATGCTAATGCACTCCCATTACCCTATAATGCCCCCCTATGGAGGTGGCGCGGCGGGGTCGATGCTGGCACCAGAAGGAGGAAAAGGAAACGCGGTTCCACTCATCAGCCGGGTGCCCGCCACTCTGGTCACATGCCCTTCCGAGTACCACGCGCTTAAGGGCGAATAATCGACTTGAGTCATGCACGCAAGCTATTAATGGGATTTACAGCCATGTTTACATGCATTAGTGCATACAGTGTGTGTGTGCGTGTGTGTGTGTGTGTGTGTCAGTGTGTGTGTGTGTGTGTTTGTGAGAGTGTTTGTGAGAGTGTGTGTTTGTGTGTGTAATGTGTTATTTTGTCTCTTAATGTCATATTTATCTTTTCTTTCTCTCTTGACTTTCTGCACTGTTATCCTCAGCCTGACGTAAACCATTGTAGGAACCTGACACTCAATTCTACCTGCTCTTGTCCACTCTAGCTGACCAGATGGCACATTTAGAAGTCTCCTCCACTCTCCCCTATTCTCCTTCTAGTCTCACATACTCTCATTTAGTGTCCGCTAGCCTCACCTTGTCTCTTAGTCTCCTAGTCTTACGTCTCCCCTTCTGTAGTCTCCCCTAATTTCACCTAGTCTCTTGGTCTCCTTGTTGGCCTCCTAGTTTCTTTTATACTCATAGTCTCTTCTAGTCTCCTAGTCTCTTGATCTCTTAGCCTCCTAGTCCCCCAGTCTCCTAGACTCCCCTAATATGCCCTAGTTTCCCCTAGTCCCTTGGTCTCTAAGCCTCCTAGTCTCTTCTAGTCTCCTAGTTCCCTAGTCTCCTAGTTTTCCTCTAGCCTAGACCCCCTTCTAGCTCCCCTATTTTTCCGGGCGGGGAGTCATGTGTCGGCTAAATGTGATATTCTAGATGATCTCCATCATAATCAGTGTCTCATTACAGACTGTTTGCACTCTCACACAAAGAGAGGGAGAGGAAGTATGAAAGGAGATAAAGAGAAAGGAGGGAGTGATAGGAGGAGGAGAGGAGAGAGGAGAGTGTATAAGAAGAGAGGAGGGGAGAGAAGAAGGGGAAGGAGGGATGGAGTGTACTGTATATGAGGAGAGGAGGGGAGAGAAGAAGGGAAAGGAGGGATGGAGTCTATAAAAAGAGGGAAGAAAGGAAGAGAAGAAGGGAGGGACGGAGGGACTGTAAAGGAGGAGAGAAGAAGGGAGAGGGGGAGAAGAGATGAAGAGAGGGAGGGCATGTAGACGAGGAGGGGAGGACAGAGGGTCATTAGCTTACATTAATACTTCTCCCGTGACATAGAGACAGAGCTGGGAGGGACAGAGAGAAGGATGGAGAGAGGAAGAGATGAAGGGATATAAGGGTAGATAGAAAAATGGGAGGGATGGATGGAGGGATGGTTGAAAAGGTTGATATTTGGATAAGATAAATACAAAGTGAGAAGAAAAAGAGAGATAGGAACGAATAAGCAAAAGAGAGGAAAGTGATGGAGAAAAAGAGAGAGCAGAAGGGTCAAACAACAAACATTTAATCACCCAGTTTAGCCATTCTGTGCTGTGTGTGTGTGTGTGTGTGTGTGTGTGTG
>JAGFZM010004219.1:0-14854 GCA_017657215.1 Limnothrissa miodon
ACACACACACACACACACACACACACACACACACACACACACACACACATCTGTCAATACTGCATTGTCTTTGCCCACTGTGATGGACAGCTACATTGTGCATTCCATACACAATCAGGCAAAGATATTATTCTGTATTTCCATCTCCTGTCCTCCATTATCATCAGTCCAGTAACCTCATCTCAATCATCACTTGTTTATTTCTGGTTAGGTTTCCTCACCTGAAGCTGGCAGATCTTGTTTGTGCCCATTTAGAGTTCCCTCCTATTTCCCTCCCTGTTTCTGTTCACTGCATTCATATTAAATAGAAGTCTGAAGGACTCTCTCTCTCTCTCTCTCTCTCTCTCTCTCTCTCTCTCTCTCTCTCTCTCTCCCTATTTCCCTCTCACTCTATCCCTCTCTGTCTATCTCTCTCCTCACACTCGTTCTCTCTCTGTCTTTCTCTGTCGGTTTCTTTTTGCTATTGTGTGTACTTTGTATATCCTCTACTGCCGTGGTTTACTGAAATGTCAAGAGAGTAGGATTAAAGTGTGGCTTTTTCTTAGCAAAGACGGGGGAGACCAGTCACAAAGGTAACCTCATTTAATTAGCTCTCTCACGCTCACACACACATACACACAAACACACACACACACACACACACACACACAGACACACACACAGACACACACATGAACACACACACACACACACTCACCCAAACACTCACCTCTCTCTCTCTCTCTCTCTCTCTCTCTCTCTCTCTCTCTCTCTTTCTCCTAGAACTGTGAAGTGTCACTCTGTTTGTCCCTCCCTCACACACACACACACACACACACACACACACACACACACACAAACACACAATGCTGGGTAATTAGGCTTCCCAGTCTCCAGGCCTCTCAGGCAGGCGGGACTCTATTAGCGTCCTTGCTAGCGGCTAATCACACGTCTCCCTCTCTCTGCCTCCGATGATGACTGCACGACTGCCGCCCTCACCAACACACAATTGGTGCTCGCCAGTAAGCCCTACACACACACACACACACACACACACACACCATCCCTGCGTGTGAATGTGTGTGTGTGTGTGTGTGTGTGCCAAGTGGAAGGCTAGTTAGGAGGAGGGCCATTCCATTAGTTTCTAAAAGGCATTAGGGACCTTATGCAGTCACTTTATGCAGCCCTTCCCCATTCAGATTCTGATAGAAATTCTGGGCACTCTGGTGTACACAAGATTCTTCATCCCCTTGACATTTCATTAAAGGGAGCAGATTTAACTTATGAAGGCAGTTTGTTTCCTCACTAGTATATCGCTCCTCTTTAGTCTCTCTATTTTTTTCTCCCTCTCTCTTTTCTCTCTCTATCTGTCTTTGTCTTGTTGTTGTTCACGGTCATGATCAAACTCATTTGCTTTTCTCTTTATTTCACCTATATTCATATTTTAAATTATGAGATTGTGGGTGTGTTTTATTTACAGGCCTTGTTTTTTTTCTAGGGTTTGAGTCTCTGTCAGCATGTGTGAGAAACTGACAGTGGTGTCCATTTTTCTCCCTGCATTCACTTCCTGCATTATTGATGCAGTTCCTGTTGAGCGTGGCACAACACTGTGTAGTGTATCTCTCGCCATTCAGTCAGCCCATTGTACTGGCGGCAGTAAACAGATTTTCTGATCTCAATAGGTCCTTCCTTGTGTTGTGGCTGCCTTTGTGTGTGTGTGTGTGTGTGCGTGTGTTCAAGGTGATGGACAGCCGTGAGTCTGTCCTATTTGTTTCGGGGGTTTTAAGTAATTTGCAATTCAATTACTGTAAATTCTGACAAAAGCCCTCAAGTCACCATAATGCTTCTGTATGAGGGACAGCTCGATGGTATTCCAGTAAATGGGAAAACAATTGCCTGTTAGAACAAAAAAACTAAACTAAACAAAAACATTGACGGCAACACACGCATTGATTCTTGTAATAGAATTTTAGAGCACTTTTTACTGGCCTGTCGAGGAATTGGAACTGATGATGCACTATGCAAAACACCCACAGCAAGAGAGTCAAGCAGTGATTGTATGCCAGTCTCAAACATAATAAATAAGCTAAATCTTACTTGATTTACAAATGCATGTGAATAGAGAGCAGAAAGTGACTGTTTCTTGGTTTTAGTTCATCTGTCTGCACTACTTGGCTAATTCACTGCCACTTCAGGATTTACAAGTGTCCCCAGAAGCCATCTGATTTCAATATTAAAAGAGCTAGCTGCGCCTCAAGTAATGAAGTGTCATCTTCTGCTGTCTTGCTTTCAGGGTTGTGAGAGAGGAAGGGAGAGAAAATGACTGTATGAGAGCAAGAGAGAGTAAGAGAGAGAAAAGATCTATGGAGAAAGAGAAAGAGAGTGGGAGTAGTGTGATTACAATCAAAAAGTCTGTGGAGCAGCTTCTGGCTGTTGCATGCTATGAGCTAATGAAAGTGCCATCATGTAATGGAAAACAAAACAGTGGCTGCATGTGAGTAGACGGCATCAAGGGCTTGATGAGACGCACCGTCTGACATGTCAGCACAACATTTTTCCATCTCTGTGAAATATTAGTCCCCTCCGAAACACACAGCACTGCCCGGGTTCACATGGAGGATCAGGTCACACAGGGGGAATATTACATCCCTCTCAAGACTTGAGCGTCAGATGTGGCCCAGTAAAGGAGTATACTGAAGATGGAGCCCTGTAATGTAGTATGGATGTAGCTCCATAGATAGATTTAGCCCAGTAATGGAGTATAGTGTGTTTATATAGGATAGATGGAGCCCAGTAGTAGTGTAGATGTACAGTAGTGTAGATGTAGACTGTAATAATGTGCATACAGTGTTGTTCTTTAATGTAGTATGGATGTAGTTCTATAATGTAGTATGAATGTAGCTCTATAATGTCTTTCTCTCATGCATAAGATTACAGTATTACAGTATAGCATGATGATAGTTTGTGCTTCACTGTGCCACTCTCTGCCTAATATTACATGTCAGGAAACACCATCCATCATGATACCACCATGTATCATGATCATGTTAAATGTCCAAAACATTGCTCAGCCCACAACTATTTTTCCTCACACAAGATCTGTCAAACCGCTCACAGAAATAAATCAGCAGCGGGGGAAACCCAACCATTTTACTAAACGAGTTTATTGATCACATACACTGAACTACTAATGTGATGTAGACTAGTGAAAAAGAAAGATACAGGAAAAGAAGTTTCTGGCTTTGTTGCTCTAGCACTCAGCATCAGTCTCTCTGTTGAGCATGTCAGACTGTGGCGTTTTTTCTCTGCTTATAGTGCGTGGTGTGAATCCTGAAAGAGAACTCCAACAGGCATTTCCATAAGACATTTCCATAGACTCCATCATTGCCTTGACTGTTTTAAGCAATGTATAGAAACCAACCCTATGCCCAATCAGTGACAGATGAGTGCACTGTGACGCCCATGGGTGCTCCCAGCCCCCTGACCCTGTAATCAGCACTGCATATAGACAAATGACTGGTCTCCCTCATCCTCAATCCTCAGGCAAGAGAGAGACCAAAGACAAACCCCCATTAATACCGTCGGCTCCTCTCCTTCCTCTCCAACAAACGAGCCAACATCTGTTAATGGAGTCAGCGCATATAATTAGGAGGTGTGCTGATCAAAGCCATTAGGAGCTTTTAATTATTGAATTGGAGGTTATTTAGGTTCAACATCCCCTGCGGATATATATATATATATAGAGTGTGTGTGTGTGTGTGTGTGTGTGTGTGTACTGTATATATACTGTGTGTGAATCTACTGATATACTGTAATTGCATATGCACACATACATGCACACACATAAAGAGACACACATCCATGGAAACACACACACACACACACACTGTACACACACAGAGAGAATTTTCCATGGAAACACATATTCACTGATCCATGGAAACAAACACATTGTTTTTCTCTCTTTTGTCCTGTCTTATCTGTCTCTCTGTCTTGCTTTCAGTAAAAGTTTATCCATCTGACTGTCTTACCTGAGGATGTCAGTGCGTCTCTGTTCACTCTTTACACATCCACGTATTTATTCTCACTGAGACTAAACAGACATTAGACTGTGCGACATACAGTATACAGTACAATGACATTGCCAGCATTGTATAACAGTCAAGCCCTTTACGTGGGCTTCCTGGGTACTGCTAAAAGCAGACGTGTCCATCTCCATGCCATCTCCTCCTACATGATACACCACTGTGGAGGCAGAGAGGTGTATGGCTGCAGCCCGTCTCTTTCACCTGAGCTAGTCCTTTCTGTATGGGGTTGCTAGGTTGAGTCATGAAAGCAAGCCCATACGAGAGATGATGTCACTCTTTCCCCAAGAGTGAAATCTCAAAAGTAGGGAAAAAAGAAAACTTCTTTTTATTCTCTCCCAAACACACACACACATACACACACACACAGAGAGAGAGAAAGAGAGAGAGAGAGAGAGAGAGACACTCACACATGCACACACGCAGACACAGACTTTTTATTTGATTTTTTTTTTTTTTACCCAAAGGTGTGTGTTGAAGCAAAGCCCAAAATAAAGACAGCTGTCTGAACCAAACTAAGTAGACACTCACACAAAGCAGATGTTCTATTTTCCCCAGTATCTACACGGAAGAGGTCTCACAGGGCAGTTTTATACTGTAGATACGCAAGCAAAAATGAAACCTGCACAAAAACAGCAGTCTTATTGTAAGTCACAGCTATAAAGCATCAAGGGTGTAATTAGTTTTGTTTTGTGTGTGTGTGTGTGTACAAAATTGAATCCACCAGTGGGTGGAGATAATGTTAGTATGACAGAGTGCCCCTATATTAGTCTAATGTGATGGAGGTTAAAAACAGCCATTAGCTGACCCGCAGTAAGGAGAGAGCAGCTGTTTGGAGAAATACTGTGTTTTATTGGGTCAGACCGACACGGCCTGCTAATCACTCTCTGTTCTCTGCTAATTAAGCTTTGCAAAAATGCTAATGTGTGCATCAGGCAGGGGAGTGCAATGGGAAATATTGTATGCAGTGCAGCGCTGCATCTCCTCCTCTGAACATGCAGAAAAACTTTGTTTAATGATGATACAGTTAGCATTTGTCACCGTGATTGCAACTTTATAAAAGCACCTGTGAAGCACATAAAATCAAGTTTTGGGTGCCATTCAGTCTCAACGCTAAGATTTCCGGTGATAGCGAACAGTGTTGAGCTTAAAGTCCTGTTGAGATTGAGTGTGTATGGTCTGTAGAATGTGTGTGTGTGTGTGTGTGTGTGTGAGTGTGTACACATACAGCGATGCTCAAGGTAGACAGATTAGCTGAGAAAGCCACACCGATTAAGCCTTTAGGAATCTAGGCTAACGATGCTCACTCACAGATATTGTAGACAGATTAGCTGACAGAGCCACACAGATTTAGCCTTGAGCAGTTCAGCCTAGCGATGCTCACAGGTGGACAGATTATCTGACAGAGCCACACCGCTGCAGCGATTAATTACAGCGGCAGCCTCAAACATGGCCGCTGCCAATAGGGCTCAATAACTCGCCTGCTTAATTAATAATGTCTGGACTCCCTGCATTTATTCTTAATGGCAGCTCTCCGATACACACAGACCAGGGTTAGCAGATAGAGGAATGGACAGAGACAGAGAAAGAGGGAGAGGGAGAGAGAGAAGGAGAGAAGACTGTTAAGCTCAGGGCTAGAGCCATCGATCTAATTTGTTATTTTCTCACCTTGTTGCATAATTCACTGGTGTTGCCTCCACTGAACTGGGTTGTTAGTTTTCAATTTCACATGGCCTGAAATTAGACATCACTAATATATACAGTATGCTATTATTATACGGATTAAAAATGAATGTAATTAAATACAATAGAAAGTTAATCAATTAAACGGAAAGAAAGTTCCAGAATTCTCCTTTTATTTCTCCTAAATAAAATAAATGTTACACATGCCTCATCCATGCCAAATGCTTCCTTTAAAAGAGCCGATTGCATTGCAATCAAAGGAGGAGACCACACTGAACACCCTTTGGTGTTCAGCAGCAGACCATGGCTGCCCCTGGACTCTCTTATTATTATTATTATTATTATTATTATTATTATTATTAATATTATTTAAGATGTGTTCTTTTTTTCCCCTTTTTCAGTGTGATATTTCTATTCCTGTAATGGCTTTATTATTTAAAAAGTAAGGCTAGCAGATCCAAAGATTTTTGCACCTTTTGCAAATCAAAAAGTTTGGCATGCAACTCTAAGTGGTACATTAGAAAAATTTTGAGTTAAAAACTTTTGCTGATTTGCAAATTTTGGCTTCAAGTCGGACATGGTTTTAAGTTTAAATGGACATGATGGGTGGGATCTTCAAACCACACTGTGCTGTAATGTGTAAAAAAAGGAATGATGTCTCAGTCATAGCCCCCAGGGATGCCAGCATTGTCAGATAATTGGGCAGGGTCAGGCAGGCAGACAGGGGCTGTCAATCAGACTTAAGAAGTCAGCTCTGGCTGAAATGTTAAAGCGTGGGTCGCTCTCCAACGGAAGCATAGAGGGAAATATCCAAAAACATGAAGTCTATATCAGAAGGAACATATCTTTAGTCTTCTCATAAGCTCTAATCTAAGTTTTTATGTCCTTTTTCTTTAGGTATTTTCTGTGATGTTACACACACTATTGCAGCGGAGCAGACATGTGCAAGTGCATTGTTATGCAGTGTTGTACCCCTTTTTCTGTTCTTTTTCTTGATAGCTCCCTGTGACCTCAAATATCTTGGCTATGGGTTGAAAAAAATCTTTGATGCATAATTTTATTTTTTAATTTCATAAAATTAGGAATTATTTTAATTAGCCATGACTGGACAAAATGTGTTTGAATCATATACATTGCATTTATTCATATATTCATTTAATAATGTAATTCTGCATATCTTTTTATTTTATTTTTCATATCTTTTCATTTTATTTTTCTCTGTTTCGTTGTCTGACAGTAATACACACATAGACAGAAGGAATCCCACACAATCAAACACCACTGTTTAGCTGAGAAATGAGTGCGATCTCACCCCACATACTCTGTGGAACCTTCCTATCTCCAGCTGGTCATTGTCGTCAGGGAGAAGAACACCCACTGGTTGGACAGCCTGGAGTGGACATAGGTCTTTCATCAGGACAGTTGTGTGTGTGTGTGTGTGTGTGTGTGTGACACACGGCTGATGCTGACTGACAGATTGTTCTGAAGGGTCTGCCTCAGTCAACTAAATTAAGAAATCCCCCAGATGCAGAGGAGATGAGACACAGTGGCAGCGCTGAAAGGGCCACTCTATATTTGGGCCCTCTCTCTCTCTCTCTCTCTCTCTCTCTCTCTCTCTCTCTCTCTCTCTCTCTCTTTCTCTCTCTCTCTCACTCTCGTTCTTTTTCTCTATCTCTATCTCTCTCTCTCTCTCTCACTCTCTCGTTCTCTCTCTCTCTGTCTCTCTCTCTCACTCTCTCGTTCTTTCTCTCTATCTCTATCTCTATCTCTCTCTCGGGCCCATCTGCATGTCCATCTGCCCTGAAGGCTATTATCGATCTCAGAATGGGAGGCTTTGAAACCACATTGATGATTAATGGCTGTGCAGCTCTCTGTACTGGATGCTTGTGGTTTCTCTGTGTGGTTATGAGACACATATAACCCTTGTAGTGCTGTGGGTTGGGGAAGCAACAAGCCACAAGAGGCTGTGAGTTATGCTAACAGGAGTTGTTAGGCATTATTTGTAGCATCCAGGGGCTGTGGTTTATGCTAACAGGTTAGGCATGTTAGGCATGATGTATAGCATCGAAATGCTGTGCATTATGCTAAGATGAGTTGTTAAGCATGATATGTAGCATCAAGAAGCTGTGGATTATGCTAACATGAGTTGTTAGGTATGATATGTAGGATGGAAAAGTCGTGGGTTATGCTAACAGGAGTTTTTAGGCATGATTTGTAGCATCAAGATGCTGTGGGTTATGCGAACAGGAGTTGATAGGCATGATGTGCACAGTAACATCAAGAAGCCATGGGTTATGCTAACGGGAGTTGTTGAGCATGATGTGTATCATTGAAAGGCTGTGGCTTATGCTAACGCGAGTTATTTGGCATGATGGGTAGTATATCTGTGAAGGCTCTCATCCAGGCCATGGTAGTCAAAATGGTTCAGTTATAGGCTACTCAATTTTTTTTTTGAGCTTGAAGAAGTTTCACTATTCATCCAAAAGCTTTCATCTGGGAAGCTGGGGATTTCAGGAGATATATTGCTGGGCTGTGTGTGTAACTGCAAACTGGTCCTGTGGTCATAATGACCCAGTCAACCCCACTCTCACACTATTGACTATTCTAATGGCCATAGTGTTCGGCAACTGGGCTTCTTCCGGAGCTTGAAGACATTGCTCTTTGAAGCCATTACTCTTCTGGAGCTTGAAGGCAATTCTAGAAAGATACATCAGTTCTAACTGCAGATAGGAACATCGGTTCACTGTATATCTCCTGGCCTGGATGTGTTTTGAGGTATATTGATTAAAGTTTATTTTGTCGGGGATTGTCCAATCTATAGGTGATTCCACAGGCTACTATGCTATATTTGCTGACTGTAGTGCGCCACCAAAATTGGAATTGTTGAATTGAAAGTGCTCAGCAATAAAATTTGAACCTGTGTGCTGTTCAGTGACATTTATCAGTCCTCATGGAACTCTCTATGTCCCAGAAATCATTTTTGTAATCCCAGTTAACATGTTGATGCGGAAAAAAGAAAGTGCAGAGGATCTGTAGAATGTGATGTCATATCCTCTTTAATCGCCAAACTTTGTCTCAGGAGTTGCCGGAGATGCAGGAAATGGTTCCTGCTTTGTGCTTGTCGGCCCGAAAGATGAATGGTTTATTGGCTTGGAGAGATTAATGGTTTATTGGCCCAGAGAGGAAATTCTTTCCACTGTAGGATAAGCAAGAGATCCCTATTCTTGTCATGTCACACACGTGTGTATACACATGCTCACAAACACACACACACAGACATACACGCACACACACACACAGACGAGTTTGCACATACAGTACAGACACACATATACACACACGCAGATGAGCACATACACATACACACACATGCCCAGACACTGGGGGTTCGGTGTTTAATGTAAGCACTTTAAAAAAGATGTCCTGTAATTTAGGGCCTTGGTCTTGTCAAGGATTGTTGACTATTACCGTAATCAGACTCGTGGAACACGTTAGCTGGATAATCTAAAGTATTGTCAGGGTTTGTTGACTGCAATCAGGCCTGTGGAACATGTTTGACGGAAAATCTGAAGTAAAGCTAACAGCAGCTCACACAGGCTTTGTGGTTTTGGTCTAGATTGGGCCAGGCTTTGGCCAGGTTTTTGGCCCATGTTTTGGACCCAAGTTAGTCTGGACGTGTCGTTTGAACGGAAGCTCCGCCTCATGATGGTCTGATCCATCTCAGACAGAGAAAGGGACAGAGGAATGAGAGAGAGGGTGAAAAAGAGGTGAATAGAGATGGAGAACAATAGAGAGACAGAGAGATACTGTTGTATCACAGTGGGGTCTGATCCATTTCAGACAGAGAAAGGGACGGAGAGAAAGATGGAGAGAGAGAAAAGAGAGGGTAAGAGAGATGGAGAGTTAGAGAAGGTAACAGAAGACAGACAGAGAGATACTGCCAGCCAGGTGTCACCCGTTCACCTGCAGTTTCCCTCTGGCTTGAGACAGATGTCTGTAACACGGCGAGTGCTCGTGTGTGAACTTTTCACCCTGTGCTGAGTGTGTGTTTTCAGTGGCGGAGACTTGGAGCATGCCACACACAGGGTTTTGGCTTCCAGAAACATCTGTCCCCTCAGCGACAGCAGCTGCACAAGCAATACACACACACACACACACACACACACACACACACACCTCATGATAGAGCACAGTTTGCCAAATTCCACTGCCCTCCAACGATGTACGACACAAATACACACACATACCCACAAAAACACTCCCACACACATTCACGCACACACACACATTGTGTTAGATCTGTCTTTGCCAAATTTCTCTCTGCCATCCAGCCGTGTACAACACACACACATACACAAACACACACAGCAGTGTGGGGGAGAATAATAGTGTGTGAAGATGCTCTTAAGGGGCTGTCGGCGAACACACATGCACACACACACACACACACATATCTCTTAAGGGTCTGTCAGTTTATGGGGCCTCCCACATCCCCCTGCAGCTGAAGTGTCCACGGCGCGGGGAGGCTCACCCGTTACGCGAGTGTGAAGAATGATAAACAGGCAAGACACGAGGCTGAGATGAGCTCTTCAGGAGTGCTCAGAAACAAGGAGGTGTGTATGTGTGTGTGTGTGTGTGTGAGAGAGAGAGAGAGAGAGGGAGAGTGTGTGGGGGGTGGGGTTTATGCACCTCTTCATCTGGTGAAGAGGAATGGCACCCACAGTTTATCTTTCTCACGGCTTTCCTCTTTTTCATGTGTGTGTGTGTGTGTGTGTGTCAATGGCTGTGTGGGTGGTTGGCTGTGTGTGTTTGTGTGTGTGTGTGCAGATTCTCAATGGCATTTAAATGGCTTTCCAATCACAATGAGCAGACTGTGAAGATCAGAGCAATTATTTACGTGGGTATCTGCCTGTTAGTAAAAGCCTTTGTGTCTCCAACTATGTGTGTGTGTGTGGGTATGTACATGTGTGTGTGTGTGTGTGTGTGTGTCCTTAATCCACACAACTACAAAAAATGTTCAGCAGTAACCTCAAAGTTAATGAGGATTGGTAAAAATGTTGTGCACCAAAGGCTTCTTAAAGTAAACAAGATAATGATTTTCTCAGTTCAGGGACTGGGCTTTGATTGGTGTAGCTAGAATGGCCCTTTCTCCCTCTCTCTCTCTCCCTCCTTCTGCGCAGCAGAGACTCATCGCTGCACTCAATAACCACTCTTTGCCAACAATACACTATCCCATCTTGGGCCTCGTAGCTGATAGACGAGGCTTTCAGTTCAGTCAAGTGAGTGCTCAATATTCGTTGCATTGTCTTTGTTTATGCAGTATGTAGCCCATAATCTCTCATGTTACGTTCAATGAAGCCTCCCCGTGTTGTTCCGAAGCTTATTTAATCCATCAACAGATAGATTTCCATATGCACAAAAAAAAGCCTTGAGTTTATAAATTCAATAAGCACTCATCTTTCGGAGCACTGCTTGCAAGCGCATATCTGTGATGGACTAAAACGATCTCCTTTAGCTTCCCCCTGCTGGTGTCTTGTGTTGTTTCTGCCTGCGGCGTTGCTAATGTTCCCCCTGTAAGATTAGCCAAGGCCAGTGTCAGGGAAGGCCGGGGCCTCCTGCTAAAGCCGTAACTCTCAATAATTTCTGGGAGACTCAGTGCCACTCAAATGGATTTTTGTTTGCGTACTGTTCCCAAGGCTAGCAGCTTGTCTTACATCATTTAACGACAGCTATTCAGGAGCGCTAATATAATTTAGTTTTTTTCCCCCCTGAAATGCCTGTGTGAAAGGGCTGTGGATGGTTTCACACATCACACACACACACACACATCACAAACACATCACACACACACACACAAGGTTTCACACATCAGTAGTGTTCACATCACTTACAATGGAGTCGCAAGTGCGTTTAAATCAAATATTATAAAGTAGTGCACTCCCCTACCTGTAATAACGTCAAGGGTTTATCAGTGTAGCCTTGAAAAATCTACGAAAGAGTCAATAAGGAGTTAATACTTGATAGAACTTTGTAGTAACCTTAACATTGGAACAGTTTTGCAGTCGGTGAGATGTGATGACGTGGAATCCTTAGAAAAAGCAGCTGATACAGTAAGTGCTTCCTCTACATTGAGAAACACTGTGTGTGTTCGTCTGTGTGGCTGGCCTGAAGCTCTCCACTCTCAGACTGGCTCTTCCCCGGGCCTTTGGGTGGCAGATTACTGGATGGAGCCTAGTGCAGATATGTTTCACTCAATCGTGACATGGTATACACTCAACGTCTGGGCCATGTGCTTTGACTGGTATGAACAATGACTGTATTACTGTATATAGTTATTAGACAGTCAATGAGGGTGTATAACCTGGTAGTATAATCTGCAATAAGTGCACACTGAATGAGTCCACATTCTTTGATTAGTGTGTAGCATGGTGATTAGTACACTTCAACACAACAAAGAATAGTGAGGTACAGTAGGACACAAGTGTTAAGGGATGGGGCCTCTGGTATGGTATGTACTGTATGTTGTGTACAGTAGTACACTACAACACTACACAAAATAGTGAAATGGTTTGCAGGCCCTGCAGGGACCTGTGGTACAATAGTATGTAGTATGATCTGAGCTGAGTGCCCACTCACACACTTTTTACTAACTGCAGTTTGGGTCAGATCCCCTCCCTTCACATTTTTCATCATGTTTGATGTGCTCCTATTTAATGGATAGCAGCTAGACTGCATCTCTCTCTTTGCTCTGCTCGTTTTCTGCTCATTTTCTCATTCTCTTTCTCCCATTCTTTCTCTCTCTTCCTGTCTCTCTTTATCTATGTCCTTCACTTTTTCTCCTTGTCTGTCTTTCTCTCCCATTTCTCCCTCTCTCTCTCTTTCATTCTTTGTCTCCCCCACCCCCCCCCCCCCCCCTCTCTCTCTCTCTCTCTCTCTCTCCCACCCTCTCTCTCTCTCTCTCTCTCTCTCTCTCTCTCTCTCTCTCTCTGCCTTTCCCTCCCTCCCTCTCTCTCTCTCTCTTAATTAGCTGAAGATCTTGTTAGGTCTATCTCAGTTACAGGTCTACCTCTCAGCGGCGCTCGCTCTGATTTAAGGCTCGTTAATATTGCAGCGCTGGCTGGTGAAACATTCAGAGAGTTGCCGTGGGCTAGACGTGTGTGTGTGTGTGTGTGTGTGTGTTTGTGCATATATGTGTATGAGTGTGTGGATATGTGTGTTTGTGTGTGTGTGCTCAGTTGAACCAAGTGACCCTGATGTGATGGGGGTTTCTGAATCGAAGGAGGAGGACAAAACGGCCCCTAGGCCAGGACCTGTGTGTGTGTGTGTGTGTGTGTGTGTGTGTGTGCCAGGCCCAGTGTTGGAGCCGAGGTGTGCTGTGTGGGTGAGTGAGTGTGTGTGTGTGTGTGTGTGTGTGTGTGTTGCATCGTAACATGGCTCTGCGCTGCCTGCGTTAGCCATCATGGCGCTAATGGTTGTGCCCTACAGTAATGTGGGCGAAAGGGGGACTGATAGGTTTTTAAATATGCCCGGTGCGCTGATGCTAATGCACTCCCATTACCCTATAATGCCCCCCTATGGAGGTGGCGCGGCGGGGTCGATGCTGGCACCAGAAGGAGGAAAAGGAAACGCGGTTCCACTCATCAGCCGGGTGCCCGCCACTCCGGTCACACGCCCTTCCGAGTACCACGCGCTTAAGGGCGAATAATCGACTTGAGTCATGCACGCAAGCTATTAATGGGATTTACAGCCATGTTTACATGCATTAGTGCATACAGTGTGTGTGTGCGTGTGTGTGTGTGTGTGTGTCAGTGTGTGTGTGTGTGTGTTTGTGAGAGTGTTTGTGAGAGTGTGTGTTTGTGTGTGTAATGTGTTATTTTGTCTCTTAATGTCATATTTATCTTTTCTTTCTCTCTTGACTTTCTGCACTGTTATCCTCAGCCTGACGTAAACCATTGTAGGAACCTGACACTCAATTCTACCTGCTCTTGTCCACTCTAGCTGACCAGACGGCACATTTAGAAGTCTCCTCCACTCTCCCCTATTCTCCTTCTAGTCTCACATACTCTCATTTAGTGTCCGCTAGCCTCACCTTGTCTCTTAGTCTCCTAGTCTTACGTCTCCCCTTCTGTAGTCTCCCCTAATTTCACCTAGTCTCTTGGTCTCCTTGTTGGCCTCCTAGTTTCTTTTATACTCATAGTCTCTTCTAGTCTCCTAGTCTCTTGATCTCTTAGCCTCCTAGTCCCCCAGTCTCCTAGACTCCCCTAATATGCCCTAGTTTCCCCTAGTCCCTTGGTCTCTAAGCCTCCTAGTCTCTTCTAGTCTCCTAGTTCCCTAGTCTCCTAGTTTTCCTCTAGCCTAGACCCCCTTCTAGCTCCCCTATTTTTCCGGGCGGGGAGTCATGTGTCGGCTAAATGTGATATTCTAGATGATCTCCATCATAATCAGTGTCTCATTACAGACTGTTTGCACTCTCACACAAAGAGAGGGAGAGGAAGTATGAAAGGAGATAAAGAGAAAGGAGGGAGTGATAGGAGGAGGAGAGGAGAGAGGAGAGTGTATAAGAAGAGAGGAGGGGAGAGAAGAAGGGGAAGGAGGGATGGAGTGTACTGTATATGAGGAGAGGAGGGGAGAGAAGAAGGGAAAGGAGGGATGGAGTCTATAAAAAGAGGGAAGAAAGGAAGAGAAGAAGGGAGGGACGGAGGGACTGTAAAGGAGGAGAGAAGAAGGGAGAGGGGGAGAAGAGATGAAGAGAGGGAGGGCATGTAGACGAGGAGGGGAGGACAGAGGGTCATTAGCTTACATTAATACTTCTCCCGTGACATAGAGACAGAGCTGGGAGGGACAGAGAGAAGGATGGAGAGAGGAAGAGATGAAGGGATATAAGGGTAGATAGAAAAATGGGAGGGATGGATGGAGGGATGGTTGAAAAGGTTGATATTTGGATAAGATAAATACAAAGTGAGAAGAAAAAGAGAGATAGGAACGAATAAGCAAAAGAGAGGAAAGTGATGGAGAAAAAGAGAGAGCAGAAGGGTCAAACAACAAACATTTAATCACCCAGTTTAGCCATTCTGTGCTGTGTGTGTGTGTGTGTGTGTGTGTGTGTG
>JAGFZM010004220.1:0-10000 GCA_017657215.1 Limnothrissa miodon
TGTGTGTGTGTGAGCGTGCAAATGCACGTGTGTGTGTGTGTGTGTGTTTGTGTGTGTGTGTGCGCCCAAATGCCCGTGTGTGTTTCCCCTCGTTGGGGCTGCACTCACGGTGGTCTTCTGGCACTGGATGCTGGAGCTGTTGAAGCGGAGGGCGGTGACGCTGTGGGTCTCGCCCTGGATGTGGAACACACACTCGTAGTTCCGCTGGCCAGACTGGGGCTGCGGAAGGTTACGGGCCGCCAGTGTGATGGGCTTGGTCACGCCCACCGGGATGTAGATCTGGCTGGATGGCAGGATCTGAGGACAGTCCTGAGGGATGGAGGGAGGAGGGATGGAGGCAGAGGGAAGGAGAGAGAAATTATTACTCTTCATCAGTAATAATTAAATATTGCAGTTCATCATTACTGTTATTCAGGATCTGAGGACAATCCTGGAGGATGGAGGAATGAAGGGAGAGAGAGGAGAGAGAAGGAAAGAAAGAAAGAAAGAAAGAAAGAAAGAAAGAGAGAGAATTTATTACCATCATTACAATTATTAATGTGCTTGGCTAGAGTGTATGGGAACAGTTCACCAAAACGCCTTTTAATTTGAAGTGAAAAGGTAGGTTGGAGAGAGAGTAGCAACTTGTTATTTTATACACCGAACGTACAAAAGCGCACACACGTGCACACACACACACACACAGGTTATTTAAACACATATATTCGAGCTGTGCGGCTGACAAACAGTGGCGTGTTTGTTCTTGGGCTCTGTGCGTTTACCTACAGCAGATTAGACTTTGATTAGCCATCAATCAAAGGGGATTAGCATTGGAAAGCTGAGACTCTACAAACACACTTAACGCACTAGTACAACAATACCTTCCCCACTGACACACAGACAGCCACAGAGAGGGAGAGAGAGGGAGGAAGTGAGATGGATAGATAGAGAGAGAGAGAGAGAGAGAGAGAGAGAGAGAGAGAGAGAGAGAGAGAGAGGCATGAGTGAAAGGAGGGAGATAATAAACATGGGCAGTATTAGCATGTCCAACCACTGACAGCACATATCGACTGGCCATCCTAGCCAAGCTACCACACCACTACTTCATTCAGTCTAAAAAGAGTAGGCAGACCCCCACCGCCCCCCAAACACACACACAGACTCGGTCTCTTTCTTTCTCTCTCTCTCTCTCTTGCTCACACACACACACACACACACCCCTCCGACTTGCTAATGATCTTATTAAACACCTCTTTGTCCATATAGATGCTGCCACAGCCAATAGATTAAGACTAAGTTCATTACACTAGTAAGGCCCTTTGTCTTTCTCTGCTTTTTCTCAACCCCCTTTCTTCATCTCTCTCTTTATCTCTCTTGATCTCTCCACCCCTCACTTTCAACATCAAATTCAATTGACGATTTACTGCCAGGACAAATTGGGACACAGTACAGTCTTGCCAAAGCTTGGTGGAAACACAGCCCGATGTCAACATATAGATGTACATCCATCATGTACGTTTTCCCCTGACATTTTTATATGAATGTGCTTGTCACACATCTCGCTTGTGGTTGTGGTTTACGGGCTGATGTAAAAAGTGAGCTATGTGTTTTGGCAAGAGGTGTATTAACTGCACTCAACCCGCTGAGGGGGATTTTCAAACTCAAAAATCTCCCAAGTGCCGTTTTCCTTCCTCCGTCCCTGAAGCTGCCAAACAAACCCAAGAGCGGCGAGCCAAAGAGAAGAGAGAGAAGCGAGTCTCACTCGTCCCATCTTGGAAACAAATTGACAGCACTGCGCTGCACTGAACTGGCGTACACACGCAAGAAAGAAAAAAAAAAACAACACTGGTAAAAACTCGTTTTTGTTTTGTTTTGTTGTTGATTGTTTGATTATGTTTTTCTTTCCCCTGCAACGTCGAGAAGTTCAAAGTGTTAGATTGGCATGCAACAGATGGACACTACTACTGCTGGCGCAGGGAGGCATGTGAGTGGGTCTAGTGTTCAGGGAAGAGCCTTTGAACGCCGTTACCGTAAAGTCTGAAACCCACACGGACCTCTGCCAGCATAATTCTGCACTTGGCACCGCTTACAGTGATCTAAGTGTGACTCACCATGTGTGTACTTGTATGTGTGTGTGTGTGTGTGTGTGTGTGTGTGTGTGTGTGTGTGTGTGTGTAGGTGTATATATAAATATATATGTGTGTCTGTGTCTGTATATTTGTTAGCATGTGTCAGCGTTCATGACTGGGCACATCTGTGCAAACGGCTGAAACTCCAGAAGTTTCCGGCGTGTCAGATAAGCACTTTGCGTTGGAAACTGCTGCCTTCAGAGCCCCCAGTCTGGCCCGACCCAAACCGCAGCCGTGATTGGTCAGCTATCCGCTACCCACAAACCACCGCGCTAAGCCCTTGAAGTGGCGTCTGGATTAAAGCGACCGCAACCGCTGCTCGCCGGAAATTTGGTGGGGTGCCGCTACGCCATATGCACTCAGTAAATCGGTGTGTGAGAGGGTATGTGTGTGTGTGTGTGTGTGTGTGAGTGACTGAGTGAGTGACTGAGTGAGTGAAAATTTCAGACAAAAATAAAAACAGAGTGATGACCAACACTGATTGTTTTTCATCTGAGATATCTTATAGGCCTCCTTCCTCTGCACCATATGACTGGTGGCATTCCTCCTCATCTGAGACTAACACAGCTGGGATTTACAGACCCAAACTGGCCTGGCCTGGGCTGGGGAGATGCTGTGGAGGTTGTGTGCTTCATATTTTCTTTGAGAGACTGCTAAAGCAGTAGATAGAAGCAGCCTGAACACTGTGTTTGGCCAGAGAGTAGCTGCCTCTTTACAAAGGCGTCCAAAGGAACCAAATGGCCAACTACTGAAAATGAATTGAGCAAGAGGAGGAAAAGATGAGACAACAAGCACTGGAGAGAGGGGAAGAGAGAGAAAGAGTTTTTTTCTTTTCTTGTAGTATTTTATTATATTTCTGTAATGCTATGGCAACAACAACATGCGAATTTGCCATGCCAATAAAGTCTATTTGAATTTGAAAGAGAGCGAGAGAGAGAGAGGAAGAGAGAGAAAGAGTGTGAGAGAGAAAGAGAAAGAGGTGATGAGTAGAAGTGGAGCGAGGGGAAAAAAAAAAAAAGACATCAGCCCCGCAAGAAAACAAACAGCCGATGGTGTAAACGAGCAATTTGAGAGAACGAGAAAGAGAGAGAAAGTGAGAGAGTCCAAACACAAACATGTGTGCTCTGACTCACTCATAGGCACTCATCCAATCCTCAGCTCTTTTCTACCTCACACCCTCCCTCCCTCTCTCTTTCTCTCCTCACAAGACTTTCCCCCACTTTTCCCTCGTCTCACTGGATGAGTCCGACGTCCCTCCTAACCAGACTCTGGGCATCGCCGGCAGGCGCCATCTTGCCTGTGGGAGTTCTGGGGAGGTGGTGTGTGTGTGTGTGTGTGTGTGTGTGTGTGTGTGTAAGTGTGTGTAAGAGAGAAAGTGTGTGTGTGTTTCGCTAATTGAGGAGAAATCACATAAATCCACAGTCAGTGTTCGCCCGGCTTCCAGCGTCCTGCCTCCTGCTCACCTCATTATGCCGGCAGCAGGCTGAGGAGATGCCATAACCTTTGAGGATGCCGATGAGCGCTGCTGGAGTTGCTGGGTGTCTGTCTCTGTGTGTGTGTGTGTGTGTGTGTAATGTGTATGTGTGCACGCCTGTATCTGTTAGGGTCAGAGGCTAGCAGAGCCGACTGGCCCTTCAAATGAAAGGAAAACACACCCAGAAGCAGGTGTTTTTCATTTCACACACACACACACACACACACACACAGATACACAGTCGATCTCCCCATCTTTCCCCATTTCCCTTCACTCTCTCTTTCTCTCTCTCTCTCTCTCTCTCCATCTCTCCTGTCTCTCCCTTTCATCAGGCCCGTTTCAGCTTGAATTTAATCCTTTATCAGGTCGGCATCACTGCCAGCCATGTTGGTCAAACAATACAAGTGTCCAGCAGATCAGATAAGCCCCCCCCTTCTACAAGGCTGAGCAAAACACCTTTTAATTCCCCCAGACACCTGCCGGCCAGGGTCGAGTGTGTGTGGGTGTGTGTTTGTGTGTGTGTGTGAATGTGAGAGAGAGATACCTGCCAGCCAGGGTCAAGTGTGTGTGAGAGAGAGAGAGAGAGAGAGAGAGAGAGAGAGAGAGAGAGAGAGAGAAAGAGAGAGGCAAATAGAGACAGAAGAGGAGGTGCAATAGGAGGGAAAGGGGGGAATGAGGGGATGAGAGAGAGAGAAAGAGAGAACGAAAGAGTCGAGAGGAGAGGTTCAAACACCCAGGCAGAGGGAAAGGCATGAATAAAACAGGGGGATTAAAGGCCTGCGCGAGAGCCGACAGAAAATAAATAAATAAATAAATAAATAAATAAATGAAAGCTTCAAAAAGCAAAACATTATGCATGCGTAATGAAGAGCCTGTCTGGACACAGCACATTTTCGCTCCTGCTTTTTTTTCTTTCTTTCTTTTTTTTCCGCCCTCTCGTCTTTCTGTTCCCCGAGTTGTTAAGATCAAATTCATCCATAATTAATTTCACAACTGATGTGCGGAATTTAGATAAGGCCCTCAGAAAGAAAGAAAGAAAGAAATGGCAAAGAAAAAAGAAGAGAAAGGGAGAGAAAGAGAGAGAGAGAGAATGAAATGAGCAGGGAAGAGAGACTGTCGTACATGTACCAAACCAACTGAAGCTGCCACCCTAATAAGAAACCACTCAGGGGAGACAGGCTTGGAAAAAAAAGATGCTAAAAAAAAAAAAAGACTAGAGCAAAATGAAAGGGGATTTGACTTCAGTTTTTTCAGGCGACAAGGTCGCTGGGGTGGCGTATCCAGGCAAAACTGTCTTGTACGTGTTCATCGGATTCTCTTGTCGCCGTGTGCCATTTTTTTTGTGTGTGTCTTTTTTTCATCAGTTCTGGTCGTGAACAGAGGCCTTACGGCCTTACATCATCGCCTCCCTTTGGTGTGCTCGCCCACCCCTGATTCCTCACTTCCTGTGTTAGAACGGAAAGTGGCAAGTGGCTTAAAGTGTTCCGTGAGGTTAATGCGGTCTGACTTCACAGAGGATGAGAGGCCTTAGATGCGATGGAAGGGAAGGAGAAATGGGTTTAAAAGTCCAGGGAAGCTGCTGCATGGCTCGTGGCAAAGGAAGCCTTTAGTCAAAGCGGGTTAGAGGAAGATTGCTAAATGGAGCCTGATGCAGACTGGAGCTCTCGGAAGTCTTCATTATAAAGAGGGGGGTGGGGGGATCCTGAAAGCTACCATGCAACACACACACACACACAGATGCAGATACACAGAGAGTCACACACAGTGTTGAGCCTGAACGCGTTCATTGAACGAAAGTTCATGAACTCGTTCATAATTTGATGAACTTGAACTGAACATACTTTATTACTCCCTTATGAATGATACTGTGAACGCGCTCATTCTGGTGTCTGTGAACGACACGTTCACCCTTTTGAATTTCGTTCAAGGTGTCAGCCTTCAAATACACCGTTCTGTCCTGTCAGTTAATCGTTGCGTGTGCGAGGTTGTGTGTGCGAGGTTGTGTGTGGAGTAGGCTATAGCAGATAGAAATTTCAATTTGGCAACAGTCAAACAAACAAAACAAAAAGCAGGCTGTGGCAACAAAGCAGCAAAGTGGTTTGCCATTTCTCATGGATAGGAATGATTAATTTTACCGCACAGAAATTCAGTTCAGTAAAGTTAGAAAGAAATGGACAGATTCGAACTTGGCGCTCATTAGCCTAATAATCTTAAACAAAACAATCTTACAACACAATGTGCGGGTCTATTCAACAGCAGTGAGTTAGACAATGAGCTACAAATAAAATGTATTTAAAGACATACGGACGCACTGAGCAGGAAAGCTTAGGGACCGTGTACAAATAAAATAATAGCTGACTGGCAGAAAAATTATAGCTCGCAACATACTGAAGAACTGAACTAGTTAATTTTTTGGAGCAGTGAACTTAGTTCAAATTTTTGAAATATGAACTATGAACTGAATTAGTTCATTTTAAAAATGATGAACTATGAGCTGAACTAGTTCATGTAGAATGTAAACTTTCCCAACACTGGTCACACACATACACAGACACACACTCCTACACACAGACCGACAGACACACACACACACACACACACACACACACACACACACACATAAGCGAAATGAACAAGGCCAGGAGAGACCCTGGAAATCACAAACATATCAGATCTTTTGCCACTGACGCACCCCCCTCCCCAAACCACACACACACACACACACACACACACACACCCTGTACATACATGCCCCCACACACACAACTTCACGCTCAATGTGTCTTGCTAGTTGTCAGCCAAAAGGACAGTAATGAAATGGCAAGAAATGTAAAAAAAAAAAAAGAGAAAAATGGGAAGAGAGAAAAACAAAAGCACAAAAAAGTCTCTTCTCTTCTTTTTATGCTCTCACCCTTCCATCACGCCATCCCTCCCTTTTCATGTTATTCCTGGCAGCTCCTATTTGCTGGAACAGCTGAGACAGCAAGCTCATTAAGACATAAGGTGTTCCTCCACTCCTCAGCAGAGAGAGGGGGAGGGGGGAGAGAAGGGAGAGAGAGGAAGAGAGGGAGGGAGAGAGAGATATGGAAATGAAGAGAGAGGGAGAAAGAAGGGGGGAGGGAAAAAGAGGGAGAGAAAGAAGGGGAGAGAGAAGGATAGAAAGAGAGGGAGGGGTGGGGAAGCGGAGGTGAATGAAAAGCATTGAAAGAAGGGAGAGAATGTATGAGAAAGCATGGAAGACAGAAACAGAGAAAAGGAAAGAGAAAGGGATAGAGTTAAAGAGAGAGTCATAAATCAAAGGCATCCAAAGAAGAGAGAGAGTGCAGGAGAAATGTGTGAAAGTGTGAGAACGGGGTGTGTGCATGTGTGGGAGTGTGTGTATTTGTGCGAATGAATCAGTTCAAGGAGGGAGGATCTGGGATTCAATTTCGGGGAGCCATACAACACGAGACCCCGGTGTGGCGGCAGAGGTGCGTGCGCGCGAGAGGCAAATTAATCGAAAGAGTGATGCCGAACAACACCGGGAGACGGCGGGAGAGCAAAAGCATCGCGGAACAGGAGACAAATTATGGCACATGCCCAGGAAAAGATGAAACGAAAGTTAGAAAGGGGAGAGAGAGAGAGAGAGAGAGAGAGAGAGAGAGAGAGAGAGAGAGAGAGGGAGGGAGAGAGAGAGAGGGAGAGAGAGAGAAATTAAAGAAAAAGAAAAAGGAGAGCAGAGTCAGTGTAAGTGAGAGAGAAGTCAGAGAGTTGGCTTTCGTGACTCAGTCTACCAGCACAGCACAGCCAACAACACACTCAAAGGCAACTCCTGTGGAAGCCTACAGATGATAGAGCAGTCAAACGCTACACAGGTTAGTCTGAAACAAGGTCTCGCAGTTTGGATATGGTTGCTCTTTCATAATTCATGTAGGGACTTAGAAAAACACACCGGGGTGACATGCACATGCTCTCTCTCTACACACACACACACACACACACACACACTCTTCTACTTCCCTTAGCCAGTGAATAATAATAATATAAAAAAAAATAAAAAACATCACAGTGACTCCGCTGAGTGCTGAGTTGAGTAGAAGTGTCATGGAGTGAGTGTGTGTGTGAGAGAGAGAGAGAGAGAGAGAGAGAGAGTGAGTGTGTGTGTGTGTGTGTGTGCGCGCGCAAGATTAAATTAGTACGGTCAGACATTTTGAATCTCCCCATGCTCACAGATGTCATAACGATGACACCGCTAATTCAGCTGAAATCATTTCTCTGCGAAATGTTTCATTATCTGATCCGACGGCGCTTTAATAATTCACACGGGGGGTTTGGGGGTCCTGGAGGGTGTGTGGGGGCTGGAGGGCAAAGCATTGGCCCCTGTTGGGGCTTCAAGTTTTAAGGGTCTGTTTAGGGGATGGGGAGCCTGATGCATCCAGGATAGAACAAAGCAGCAAATGGGCCCTTTCCAGTAAAATGAACCAATAAAAAAAAAAAGCATCTCTCAACAAGGGAGAGATTTAGACATAGGGGGGGTTGGCGTGGAACCCACAGCACAGAAGCCAGACTGAGTCATGTCTTTCTCTCTGCCTCTCCCTTTCTCATTCTCCCTCCCTCTCTCTCTCTTCCACTCTTCCCTTTCCCTCTCTCACTCACTCTCTCTCCCTCCCCTGTTAAATGGTCTCTTTAGAATCCACCTCTTATCGGACCTCTCCTCTCCTCCCTTTCTCCACTTCCACGCTCAAATACATTATCCTTTCTTCTCTCCCCAAACATTTTCCTCTCCTCTACCGTCCTCCTGCTTCTCCCCCCCTGTTCATCTCTGCTATCTCTCCCTCGCTTCCTCCATCTCCGTCTTTCCCTCTCTCCCTCTCTCCTCCTCTATGTCTCTTTCCTCTATCTCTCTGTCTGATTCTCTCGCTCCCAGAGATGCAGTATTCATCTGCCAGCTCCATTAGGCAGCCGAGCAGAGGCAGCTGGAAATGAAGATTTAATCCTGTTTGAATAATTAAACCTGTGGATCAGTGACAGCCTGCTCTCTCTCTCTCTCTCTCTCTCTCTCTCTCTCTCTCTCTCTCTCTCTCTTCTTTCTCCCCCCCCCTTTCTCCCCCCCCCCCCCCCCATCTTTTATTTTACAGCTCCATCTCATCCTCTCCCTCTCTCCCCACTTGTCTGCTGTGCCAAGAGAGGACAGGAAAGGAGAGGAAAGGAGAGAGGGAGGGAGAGAGAGACATAGAAGGAGGATAGAGAGGAAATGGGAAAGTGTGGGAAGATCTGAGTTACAGGAAGCCAGAAAAAAAAAATTGACTGGGGGGAAAGCGGGATTGAGAGGGATGGGGGGAGAGAGAGAGAGAGAGGGAGAGAAAAGTGGAGAGAGGCTGGGAACATGGACTGATATAGAAAGCCAAATAAAGAATTAAAGAAAAAAAAACATGAGGAAGTAGAGTGAAAAGTGAGAGATAAAAAAAGAGAGGGAAGAATTGAGTTTCAGGAAACGAGGGCCTGGCTGACTGGGGAAGATGGAAAGATGAGGCCAAAAAAGTAAGATGAGTAGAGAGAGGGACACAGGGAGAGAAAACAGAAGGATGAAAAAAAGGAGAGAAAAGAGATGGACACTTAGAGGATAGAGAGAGAAAGGAAGTGAGGAAAAAAAGAGATGGACAAACAGTGAGGAGAGAGGAGAGGAGAGGCAAGGAGAGGAGACAGCGAGGACAGGAAAGGAGAGAGCGAGTGGAGGAGAGGAGAGAAGAGAAGAGAAGAGAAAGTGGAGGAGAGGAGAGGAGAGAGCGAGTGAGTGGAGGAGAGGAGAGGTGAGGCATGAGCATCCTGATGGCTGAGGCGGGCGCAGAGACGCCGGGGCTTCAGCGAGAGCCTGCCACTGCCTCTTAATTAACGTGTCTGTTCATTAATTAATCTGAGGGATGGCACGCTGTTCTGGCCTCATGGGGGGTGGTGTGTGTGTGTGTGTGTGTGTGTGTGTGTGTGTGTGTGTGTAAAAGAAAGGGGGGGGGGTGACTTTGAGTGCGGTCGAGCCCTTGATATATGAACATGGATGCCAGCCTGCACAGTTACAAGGGGAGAGGAGAGGGAAGAGAGGGGCGGATAGAGAGAAAGAATAAAAGAAAGAGAGAGGAGGGGAGGAGAGCAGAGGCAGAGCAAAGGTAACGAGGGCGACCGAGAAGAGACAAGGGAGGAAAAGAGCGAGGGAGTAGAGAGAGAAAGAAAAGGGAGTGGCCTGAGAGGAGCTGGGGAAGATAGTTTGATAGATGTGTGAGAAAAACTAGGAAAGACTGCAAGTGTGAGATGGCTCCTCTCCAGTACAACTCTGCTCGGTGTCAGGCCAGAGGGAGGACTGTAGAGGAACAGCCCTGCAAAAGTTTTGTCTGCAACTAGTTTTTTAAGTGTGTGTGTCCATGTGTGTGTGTCGAGAGGTGAGCAC
>JAGFZM010004221.1:0-10000 GCA_017657215.1 Limnothrissa miodon
TGTGTGTGTGTGAGCGTGCAAATGCACGTGTGTGTGTGTGTGTGTGTGTGTGTGTGCGCCCAAATGCCCGTGTGTGTTTCCCCTCGTTGGGGCTGCACTCACGGTGGTCTTCTGGCACTGGATGCTGGAGCTGTTGAAGCGGAGGGCGGTGACGCTGTGGGTCTCGCCCTGGATGTGGAACACACACTCGTAGTTCCGCTGGCCAGACTGGGGCTGCGGAAGGTTACGGGCCGCCAGTGTGATGGGCTTGGTCACGCCCACCGGGATGTAGATCTGGCTGGATGGCAGGATCTGAGGACAGTCCTGAGGGATGGAGGGAGGAGGGATGGAGGCAGAGGGAAGGAGAGAGAAATTATTACTCTTCATCAGTAATAATTAAATATTGCAGTTCATCATTACTGTTATTCAGGATCTGAGGACAATCCTGGAGGATGGAGGAATGAAGGGAGAGAGAGGAGAGAGAAGGAAAGAAAGAAAGAAAGAAAGAAAGAAAGAAAGAGAGAGAATTTATTACCATCATTACAATTATTAATGTGCTTGGCTAGAGTGTATGGGAACAGTTCACCAAAACGCCTTTTAATTTGAAGTGAAAAGGTAGGTTGGAGAGAGAGTAGCAACTTGTTATTTTATACACCGAACGTACAAAAGCGCACACACGTGCACACACACACACACACAGGTTATTTAAACACATATATTCGAGCTGTGCGGCTGACAAACAGTGGCGTGTTTGTTCTTGGGCTCTGTGCGTTTACCTACAGCAGATTAGACTTTGATTAGCCATCAATCAAAGGGGATTAGCATTGGAAAGCTGAGACTCTACAAACACACTTAACGCACTAGTACAACAATACCTTCCCCACTGACACACAGACAGCCACAGAGAGGGAGAGAGAGGGAGGAAGTGAGATGGATAGATAGAGAGAGAGAGAGAGAGAGAGAGAGAGAGAGAGAGAGAGAGAGAGAGAGAGGCATGAGTGAAAGGAGGGAGATAATAAACATGGGCAGTATTAGCATGTCCAACCACTGACAGCACATATCGACTGGCCATCCTAGCCAAGCTACCACACCACTACTTCATTCAGTCTAAAAAGAGTAGGCAGACCCCCACCGCCCCCCAAACACACACACAGACTCGGTCTCTTTCTTTCTCTCTCTCTCTCTCTTGCTCACACACACACACACACACACCCCTCCGACTTGCTAATGATCTTATTAAACACCTCTTTGTCCATATAGATGCTGCCACAGCCAATAGATTAAGACTAAGTTCATTACACTAGTAAGGCCCTTTGTCTTTCTCTGCTTTTTCTCAACCCCCTTTCTTCATCTCTCTCTTTATCTCTCTTGATCTCTCCACCCCTCACTTTCAACATCAAATTCAATTGACGATTTACTGCCAGGACAAATTGGGACACAGTACAGTCTTGCCAAAGCTTGGTGGAAACACAGCCCGATGTCAACATATAGATGTACATCCATCATGTACGTTTTCCCCTGACATTTTTATATGAATGTGCTTGTCACACATCTCGCTTGTGGTTGTGGTTTACGGGCTGATGTAAAAAGTGAGCTATGTGTTTTGGCAAGAGGTGTATTAACTGCACTCAACCCGCTGAGGGGGATTTTCAAACTCAAAAATCTCCCAAGTGCCGTTTTCCTTCCTCCGTCCCTGAAGCTGCCAAACAAACCCAAGAGCGGCGAGCCAAAGAGAAGAGAGAGAAGCGAGTCTCACTCGTCCCATCTTGGAAACAAATTGACAGCACTGCGCTGCACTGAACTGGCGTACACACGCAAGAAAGAAAAAAAAAACAACACTGGTAAAAACTCGTTTTTGTTTTGTTTTGTTGTTGATTGTTTGATTATGTTTTTCTTTCCCCTGCAACGTCGAGAAGTTCAAAGTGTTAGTTTGGCATGCAACAGATGGACACTACTACTGCTGGCGCAGGGAGGCATGTGTGTGGGTCTAGTGTTCAGGGAAGAGCCTTTGAACGCCGTTACCGTAAAGTCTGAAACCCACACGGACCTCTGCCAGCATAATTCTGCACTTGGCACCGCTTACAGTGATCTAAGTGTGACTCACCATGTGTGTACTTGTATGTGTGTGTGTGTGTGTGTGTGTGTGTGTGTGTGTGTGTGTGTGTGTGTAGGTGTATATATAAATATATATGTGTGTCTGTGTCTGTATATTTGTTAGCATGTGTCAGCGTTCATGACTGGGCACATCTGTGCAAACGGCTGAAACTCCAGAAGTTTCCGGCGTGTCAGATAAGCACTTTGCGTTGGAAACTGCTGCCTTCAGAGCCCCCAGTCTGGCCCGACCCAAACCGCAGCCGTGATTGGTCAGCTATCCGCTACCCACAAACCACCGCGCTAAGCCCTTGAAGTGGCGTCTGGATTAAAGCGACCGCAACCGCTGCTCGCCGGAAATTTGGTGGGGTGCCGCTACGCCATATGCACTCAGTAAATCGGTGTGTGAGAGGGTATGTGTGTGTGTGTGTGTGTGTGTGTGAGTGACTGAGTGAGTGACTGAGTGAGTGAAAATTTCAGACAAAAATAAAAACAGAGTGATGACCAACACTGATTGTTTTTCATCTGAGATATCTTATAGGCCTCCTTCCTCTGCACCATATGACTGGTGGCATTCCTCCTCATCTGAGACTAACACAGCTGGGATTTACAGACCCAAACTGGCCTGGCCTGGGCTGGGGAGATGCTGTGGAGGTTGTGTGCTTCATATTTTCTTTGAGAGACTGCTAAAGCAGTAGATAGAAGCAGCCTGAACACTGTGTTTGGCCAGAGAGTAGCTGCCTCTTTACAAAGGCGTCCAAAGGAACCAAATGGCCAACTACTGAAAATGAATTGAGCAAGAGGAGGAAAAGATGAGACAACAAGCACTGGAGAGAGGGGAAGAGAGAGAAAGAGTTTTTTTCTTTTCTTGTAGTATTTTATTATATTTCTGTAATGCTATGGCAACAACAACATGCGAATTTGCCATGCCAATAAAGTCTATTTGAATTTGAAAGAGAGCGAGAGAGAGAGAGGAAGAGAGAGAAAGAGTGTGAGAGAGAAAGAGAAAGAGGTGATGAGTAGAAGTGGAGCGAGGGGAAAAAAAAAAAAAGACATCAGCCCCGCAAGAAAACAAACAGCCGATGGTGTAAACGAGCAATTTGAGAGAACGAGAAAGAGAGAGAAAGTGAGAGAGTCCAAACACAAACATGTGTGCTCTGACTCACTCATAGGCACTCATCCAATCCTCAGCTCTTTTCTACCTCACACCCTCCCTCCCTCTCTCTTTCTCTCCTCACAAGACTTTCCCCCACTTTTCCCTCGTCTCACTGGATGAGTCCGACGTCCCTCCTAACCAGACTCTGGGCATCGCCGGCAGGCGCCATCTTGCCTGTGGGAGTTCTGGGGAGGTGGTGTGTGTGTGTGTGTGTGTGTGTGTGTGTGTGTGTAAGTGTGTGTAAGAGAGAGAGTGTGTGTGTGTTTCGCTAATTGAGGAGAAATCACATAAATCCACAGTCAGTGTTCGCCCGGCTTCCAGCGTCCTGCCTCCTGCTCACCTCATTATGCCGGCAGCAGGCTGAGGAGATGCCATAACCTTTGAGGATGCCGATGAGCGCTGCTGGAGTTGCTGGGTGTCTGTCTCTGTGTGTGTGTGTGTGTGTGTAATGTGTATGTGTGCACGCCTGTATCTGTTAGGGTCAGAGGCTAGCAGAGCCGACTGGCCCTTCAAATGAAAGGAAAACACACCCAGAAGCAGGTGTTTTTCATTTCACACACACACACACACACACACACACAGATACACAGTCGATCTCCCCATCTTTCCCCATTTCCCTTCACTCTCTCTTTCTCTCTCTCTCTCTCTCTCTCTCCATCTCTCCTGTCTCTCCCTTTCATCAGGCCCGTTTCAGCTTGAATTTAATCCTTTATCAGGTCGGCATCACTGCCAGCCATGTTGGTCAAACAATACAAGTGTCCAGCAGATCAGATAAGCCCCCCCCTTCTACAAGGCTGAGCAAAACACCTTTTAATTCCCCCAGACACCTGCCGGCCAGGGTCGAGTGTGTGTGGGTGTGTGTTTGTGTGTGTGTGTGAATGTGAGAGAGAGATACCTGCCAGCCAGGGTCAAGTGTGTGTGAGAGAGAGAGAGAGAGAGAGAGAGAGAGAGAGAGAGAGAGAGAGAGAAAGAGAGAGGCAAATAGAGACAGAAGAGGAGGTGCAATAGGAGGGAAAGGGGGGAATGAGGGGATGAGAGAGAGAGAAAGAGAGAACGAAAGAGTCGAGAGGAGAGGTTCAAACACCCAGGCAGAGGGAAAGGCATGAATAAAACAGGGGGATTAAAGGCCTGCGCGAGAGCCGACAGAAAATAAATAAATAAATAAATAAATAAATAAATGAAAGCTTCAAAAAGCAAAACATTATGCATGCGTAATGAAGAGCCTGTCTGGACACAGCACATTTTCGCTCCTGCTTTTTTTTCTTTCTTTCTTTTTTTTCCGCCCTCTCGTCTTTCTGTTCCCCGAGTTGTTAAGATCAAATTCATCCATAATTAATTTCACAACTGATGTGCGGAATTTAGATAAGGCCCTCAGAAAGAAAGAAAGAAAGAAATGGCAAAGAAAAAAGAAGAGAAAGGGAGAGAAAGAGAGAGAGAGAGAATGAAATGAGCAGGGAAGAGAGACTGTCGTACATGTACCAAACCAACTGAAGCTGCCACCCTAATAAGAAACCACTCAGGGGAGACAGGCTTGGAAAAAAAAGATGCTAAAAAAAAAAAAAGACTAGAGCAAAATGAAAGGGGATTTGACTTCAGTTTTTTCAGGCGACAAGGTCGCTGGGGTGGCGTATCCAGGCAAAACTGTCTTGTACGTGTTCATCGGATTCTCTTGTCGCCGTGTGCCATTTTTTTTGTGTGTGTCTTTTTTTCATCAGTTCTGGTCGTGAACAGAGGCCTTACGGCCTTACATCATCGCCTCCCTTTGGTGTGCTCGCCCACCCCTGATTCCTCACTTCCTGTGTTAGAACGGAAAGTGGCAAGTGGCTTAAAGTGTTCCGTGAGGTTAATGCGGTCTGACTTCACAGAGGATGAGAGGCCTTAGATGCGATGGAAGGGAAGGAGAAATGGGTTTAAAAGTCCAGGGAAGCTGCTGCATGGCTCGTGGCAAAGGAAGCCTTTAGTCAAAGCGGGTTAGAGGAAGATTGCTAAATGGAGCCTGATGCAGACTGGAGCTCTCGGAAGTCTTCATTATAAAGAGGGGGGTGGGGGGATCCTGAAAGCTACCATGCAACACACACACACACACAGATGCAGATACACAGAGAGTCACACACAGTGTTGAGCCTGAACGCGTTCATTGAACGAAAGTTCATGAACTCGTTCATAATTTGATGAACTTGAACTGAACATACTTTATTACTCCCTTATGAATGATACTGTGAACGCGCTCATTCTGGTGTCTGTGAACGACACGTTCACCCTTTTGAATTTCGTTCAAGGTGTCAGCCTTCAAATACACCGTTCTGTCCTGTCAGTTAATCGTTGCGTGTGCGAGGTTGTGTGTGCGAGGTTGTGTGTGGAGTAGGCTATAGCAGATAGAAATTTCAATTTGGCAACAGTCAAACAAACAAAACAAAAAGCAGGCTGTGGCAACAAAGCAGCAAAGTGGTTTGCCATTTCTCATGGATAGGAATGATTAATTTTACCGCACAGAAATTCAGTTCAGTAAAGTTAGAAAGAAATGGACAGATTCGAACTTGGCGCTCATTAGCCTAATAATCTTAAACAAAACAATCTTACAACACAATGTGCGGGTCTATTCAACAGCAGTGAGTTAGACAATGAGCTACAAATAAAATGTATTTAAAGACATACGGACGCACTGAGCAGGAAAGCTTAGGGACCGTGTACAAATAAAATAATAGCTGACTGGCAGAAAAATTATAGCTCGCAACATACTGAAGAACTGAACTAGTTAATTTTTTGGAGCAGTGAACTTAGTTCAAATTTTTGAAATATGAACTATGAACTGAATTAGTTCATTTTAAAAATGATGAACTATGAGCTGAACTAGTTCATGTAGAATGTAAACTTTCCCAACACTGGTCACACACATACACAGACACACACTCCTACACACAGACCGACAGACACACACACACACACACACACACACACACACACACACACATAAGCGAAATGAACAAGGCCAGGAGAGACCCTGGAAATCACAAACATATCAGATCTTTTGCCACTGACGCACCCCCCTCCCCAAACCACACACACACACACACACACACACACACACCCTGTACATACATGCCCCCACACACACAACTTCACGCTCAATGTGTCTTGCTAGTTGTCAGCCAAAAGGACAGTAATGAAATGGCAAGAAATGTAAAAAAAAAAAAAGAGAAAAATGGGAAGAGAGAAAAACAAAAGCACAAAAAAGTCTCTTCTCTTCTTTTTATGCTCTCACCCTTCCATCACGCCATCCCTCCCTTTTCATGTTATTCCTGGCAGCTCCTATTTGCTGGAACAGCTGAGACAGCAAGCTCATTAAGACATAAGGTGTTCCTCCACTCCTCAGCAGAGAGAGGGGGAGGGGGGAGAGAAGGGAGAGAGAGGAAGAGAGGGAGGGAGAGAGAGATATGGAAATGAAGAGAGAGGGAGAAAGAAGGGGGGAGGGAAAAAGAGGGAGAGAGAGAAGGGGAGAGAGAAGGATAGAAAGAGAGGGAGGGGTGGGGAAGCGGAGGTGAATGAAAAGCATTGAAAGAAGGGAGAGAATGTATGAGAAAGCATGGAAGACAGAAACAGAGAAAAGGAAAGAGAAAGGGATAGAGTTAAAGAGAGAGTCATAAATCAAAGGCATCCAAAGAAGAGAGAGAGTGCAGGAGAAATGTGTGAAAGTGTGAGAACGGGGTGTGTGCATGTGTGGGAGTGTGTGTATTTGTGCGAATGAATCAGTTCAAGGAGGGAGGATCTGGGATTCAATTTCGGGGAGCCATACAACACGAGACCCCGGTGTGGCGGCAGAGGTGCGTGCGCGCGAGAGGCAAATTAATCGAAAGAGTGATGCCGAACAACACCGGGAGACGGCGGGAGAGCAAAAGCATCGCGGAACAGGAGACAAATTATGGCACATGCCCAGGAAAAGATGAAACGAAAGTTAGAAAGGGGAGAGAGAGAGAGAGAGAGAGAGAGAGAGAGAGAGAGAGAGAGAGAGAGGGAGGGAGAGAGAGAGAGGGAGAGAGAGAGAAATTAAAGAAAAAGAAAAAGGAGAGCAGAGTCAGTGTAAGTGAGAGAGAAGTCAGAGAGTTGGCTTTCGTGACTCAGTCTACCAGCACAGCACAGCCAACAACACACTCAAAGGCAACTCCTGTGGAAGCCTACAGATGATAGAGCAGTCAAACGCTACACAGGTTAGTCTGAAACAAGGTCTCGCAGTTTGGATATGGTTGCTCTTTCATAATTCATGTAGGGACTTAGAAAAACACACCGGGGTGACATGCACATGCTCTCTCTCTACACACACACACACACACACACACACACTCTTCTACTTCCCTTAGCCAGTGAATAATAATAATATAAAAAAAAATAAAAAACATCACAGTGACTCCGCTGAGTGCTGAGTTGAGTAGAAGTGTCATGGAGTGAGTGTGTGTGTGAGAGAGAGAGAGAGAGAGAGAGAGAGAGAGTGAGTGTGTGTGTGTGTGTGTGTGCGCGCGCAAGATTAAATTAGTACGGTCAGACATTTTGAATCTCCCCATGCTCACAGATGTCATAACGATGACACCGCTAATTCAGCTGAAATCATTTCTCTGCGAAATGTTTCATTATCTGATCCGACGGCGCTTTAATAATTCACACGGGGGGTTTGGGGGTCCTGGAGGGTGTGTGGGGGCTGGAGGGCAAAGCATTGGCCCCTGTTGGGGCTTCAAGTTTTAAGGGTCTGTTTAGGGGATGGGGAGCCTGATGCATCCAGGATAGAACAAAGCAGCAAATGGGCCCTTTCCAGTAAAATGAACCAATAAAAAAAAAAAGCATCTCTCAACAAGGGAGAGATTTAGACATAGGGGGGGTTGGCGTGGAACCCACAGCACAGAAGCCAGACTGAGTCATGTCTTTCTCTCTGCCTCTCCCTTTCTCATTCTCCCTCCCTCTCTCTCTCTTCCACTCTTCCCTTTCCCTCTCTCACTCACTCTCTCTCCCTCCCCTGTTAAATGGTCTCTTTAGAATCCACCTCTTATCGGACCTCTCCTCTCCTCCCTTTCTCCACTTCCACGCTCAAATACATTATCCTTTCTTCTCTCCCCAAACATTTTCCTCTCCTCTACCGTCCTCCTGCTTCTCCCCCCCCTGTTCATCTCTGCTATCTCTCCCTCGCTTCCTCCATCTCCGTCTTTCCCTCTCTCCCTCTCTCCTCCTCTATGTCTCTTTCCTCTATCTCTCTGTCTGATTCTCTCGCTCCCAGAGATGCAGTATTCATCTGCCAGCTCCATTAGGCAGCCGAGCAGAGGCAGCTGGAAATGAAGATTTAATCCTGTTTGAATAATTAAACCTGTGGATCAGTGACAGCCTGCTCTCTCTCTCTCTCTCTCTCTCTCTCTCTCTCTCTCTCTCTCTCTCTCTTCTTTCTCCCCCCCCCTTTCTCCCCCCCCCCCCCCCCATCTTTTATTTTACAGCTCCATCTCATCCTCTCCCTCTCTCCCCACTTGTCTGCTGTGCCAAGAGAGGACAGGAAAGGAGAGGAAAGGAGAGAGGGAGGGAGAGAGAGACATAGAAGGAGGATAGAGAGGAAATGGGAAAGTGTGGGAAGATCTGAGTTACAGGAAGCCAGAAAAAAAAAATTGACTGGGGGGAAAGCGGGATTGAGAGGGATGGGGGGAGAGAGAGAGAGAGAGGGAGAGAAAAGTGGAGAGAGGCTGGGAACATGGACTGATATAGAAAGCCAAATAAAGAATTAAAGAAAAAAAAAACATGAGGAAGTAGAGTGAAAAGTGAGAGATAAAAAAAGAGAGGGAAGAATTGAGTTTCAGGAAACGAGGGCCTGGCTGACTGGGGAAGATGGAAAGATGAGGCCAAAAAAGTAAGATGAGTAGAGAGAGGGACACAGGGAGAGAAAACAGAAGGATGAAAAAAAGGAGAGAAAAGAGATGGACACTTAGAGGATAGAGAGAGAAAGGAAGTGAGGAAAAAAAGAGATGGACAAACAGTGAGGAGAGAGGAGAGGAGAGGCAAGGAGAGGAGACAGCGAGGACAGGAAAGGAGAGAGCGAGTGGAGGAGAGGAGAGAAGAGAAGAGAAGAGAAAGTGGAGGAGAGGAGAGGAGAGAGCGAGTGAGTGGAGGAGAGGAGAGGTGAGGCATGAGCATCCTGATGGCTGAGGCGGGCGCAGAGACGCCGGGGCTTCAGCGAGAGCCTGCCACTGCCTCTTAATTAACGTGTCTGTTCATTAATTAATCTGAGGGATGGCACGCTGTTCTGGCCTCATGGGGGGTGGTGTGTGTGTGTGTGTGTGTGTGTGTGTGTGTGTGTGTGTGTAAAAGAAAGGGGGGGGGGTGACTTTGAGTGCGGTCGAGCCCTTGATATATGAACATGGATGCCAGCCTGCACAGTTACAAGGGGAGAGGAGAGGGAAGAGAGGGGCGGATAGAGAGAAAGAATAAAAGAAAGAGAGAGGAGGGGAGGAGAGCAGAGGCAGAGCAAAGGTAACGAGGGCGACCGAGAAGAGACAAGGGAGGAAAAGAGCGAGGGAGTAGAGAGAGAAAGAAAAGGGAGTGGCCTGAGAGGAGCTGGGGAAGATAGTTTGATAGATGTGTGAGAAAAACTAGGAAAGACTGCAAGTGTGAGATGGCTCCTCTCCAGTACAACTCTGCTCGGTGTCAGGCCAGAGGGAGGACTGTAGAGGAACAGCCCTGCAAAAGTTTTGTCTGCAACTAGTTTTTTAAGTGTGTGTGTCCATGTGTGTGTGTCGAGAGGTGAGCACA
>JAGFZM010004222.1:0-17500 GCA_017657215.1 Limnothrissa miodon
ACTTGTGTCATATGAAGACATTACTGTGCCCAGCATCGTTCCTAAATTATCTGTTAATCACAGCCTCTACTTATGCTTTCCAAACCAGCAATTAGCAAGCCTGCAATTCACCACCAACTGCGAATGTTGACTGGATCACACAATGTAGTGACACTTTAAACAAACTATGATTCCAGCGTACTGACTTCGATATGGAGCCCAGGCAGAATGTTTTTTGGGTAGGATAGTTTTATACAGCCACCTTGACATGGACCTGACATGGATATACATGGTCCATGGACATAATGAGACACGCTTTTCGTATTGTTTTTTTTTTTTAATGTTCTAAATTTCAGACTGACTAAAGGCGTTTTTTGGATCACATTACGCATATTTTGGCAGAAATATTTCAGACTCTATCGTTCCTAAAATCAATTTTATTTATAAAGCAATTTATTATTTGAGACTGACTAAAGGCGTTTTGGACCACATTACACATTTTTTGCCAGAATTATTTCAGACTCTATAGTTCCTAAAATCATTTTTTATAAGTTTTTTTTTATTAGAGCAACATTATCACATATAGCGTGTGACTCGCGAAACTTACTGGGGGAAAGCTTGGCTAACTCCACGGTTTCATAACTGACTCTGCTTTTATCCAATCAGATTTAGCTTACGCATTCATCCTGTATTCACTATCCCACCAGTCTCGTGTACCGTCACGTTCTCGACAATTCTATGCATTTTCTGGTTCGCCTCGATAGCTAAATGGCACACATCAGCTTGATTTCTATGACTAAAACCAATTTTCATACTTTTTAAAGAAATCTACTCAAGGGTCAATGCCATGCGTCGCAGATATGGCGTGACGCAAATGGCGCGCAATACGCTTCCAGCTCGTTGTTTACCTTGTCAATACAGTTAGCTAATTACAAAGACAGAATGCGAGAAGTTTGAAGTACAGGTTAACGTTACGAAAAAGAGTGCTTTATCCAACGGCAGAGGTAAACTGCATCTCCGAGCCTTGTTATCCTTGTAAGTCTATAACCCCACACGTGTTATAATACGTTAGTACTTTTCACATCTCAACACATTTGCTTGCAAGCTCAGCAACGTGGATGCAACGTTGTCCACACTGCTAAGCTACAAGCTAAGTATATTTCGACTTCCTATTGACAAGTCATTGTCGAGTTCTAAGTGAATAGATCATTCTCTCGAGTCACACAAAGACCTTGTTTTTGAAGACTTTTACATATAAACATTTTTGTAATACGTCTAATAGTTTATTATGCTAGTCTTCACATTGTTCATTTCTAAACTGCGAGGATTTCTAATTTCTTGAATCTGATTGGTAACACCGCGTGACAGCTACAGATGTAAGCCACATCATTGGTTTAAATGGTTGTCTGTCACAACTCGCAAACCCGGGGCCTCTGCCTTGGCCTGCAGCTAGATGGACCGGGCTACCGTAATAACTGTTAGCAAAGACAGGACACCAACTTCACTCAAAAGTCACCGAATCCTCTAGAATGAATGTAACGCTATCACATACAGTATGCACAGACAATGACTGTAAAATTGCATTTCAATGCTTGAAAAATTAGAATTTTCCACACATGTTGGTTTCCATTGTACAGCGTAATAGCATCACTCGTGGAAGCATGCTTCTCACCAAGTTTCATTTCAACAAAACCATCACCATTCGCTTATTATTTCGAATAACAAATAAACTTCTAGACATAACCAGGGCAAATAGCAATGTATTTCATAAGCACATTAAATTGCATTTACCTTTCAGTCGTACAATCCTCGTGGGTGACGTATTTGACAACTGCCGAGAGTCCTTCAAGTGGTAACGGTGCCTCGAGTAGGTAACCCACGCAGTTTGTTTTCTCCAGCGAGCCCGACGGAGTGTGCAAGCAAGGCCCGGTGTTACGAATAGACGCGTGACTGCGCCTGCGCAGCTTCTAGGACTCGCTCTCCTGCTCTCCCAAGTATTGGGAAGAGAGACGCACGTTGTTTCAGTTTACTGGATATTTCCATAGTTTCACATTCGTTTGATATTGGCTTATTCAGTAGATTGCAATAACAGTTGCAATAACACTAGATATTTTGTAGCTTACTCTGAGTATCTTAGTGTTAGAGCTGTCATTTGTTTGTTTTATTTTCATGTTTTAGCCTCGCCCGATTTTGTGTCGAGGATTCCACGACCCCTTCCAGATGATAAGAGATAGAATGTTTTAGATTACAGCCGCCCGTGAAGTACAGGATAAGGAGGAGAATGTAAGAACAGAGTAACAACACGGGATTAATTAGGATACTTAATGCACAAGGATGCTGTCATACTATTTCTGACAAGACGGGTGCATCAGAAATCATTGGGATCGCACGTACATTGTCAAAAATGCATGACATGTTGTGTTGGACGGACGGTACAGCCCAAATCTTGCAGCACTATGTTTTGTGACCTACTTCACATAGCCTACTAGACCTAGGCCAGCAGATAGTGTTTCCATCTACCAATTACACAATACATTCAGTCACATGACGATTAGGGCCTATGAATGAAATAATGAATAAAATTCTTTGGTTGCTGTTTGACTGTTAATCTTTTATCATTCAAATTCTCTTTGAAAGTTATTCCAATATCATTGTATATTTCATTGTGGTGTGCAAACGGTTACTATCATTCTTGGTGTGAATGGCCCCTAAAGAATAATTTCAGGAATAGCCCACATTAATTTAGTGTGTTATCATAGGCCTATGTATGTAGGCTATGAAATACACAATATCAGCCTAATTAGTAAAGAATAAATATCCACAGCTCAACATCATATGAACATCCTCACCTGTGGATGTGAATGAAGTCACCCTCCCTGGTGGCAGTTGATTTCTCGACAAGATAGTCACAGTTTAGGAGATGGTGGTGGGGGGGGGGGGGGGTTCATTCACTTCCACAGGTGAGGATGTTTATTTGTCATGATATTGGGCTGTAGATCTTTACTCTTTACTAGTTAGGCTGATATTATGTATTTTATTACTGAATCTCCGTATGTAATCTAAACAGCTATTTTCAGACATCGAATCATTTTGTATCTGCATGGCCTCTGGTGACCGTCTTTGATCACTGCATTTTCAGACATCCTAAGCTGCAAATATTATTCTAGCTTTGAATAACATATAGGCTTAAAACTGTCAAACTCAGTTGTCCTTAAAGATGCTCTATGAGAGGCTGCAGGATTTTAGCGCAATTTCATTTTTATCTCTAATCGTAGGCATCTCCTCTTGATCGGCTAGCTTTCTGCCTCAAAAAACACAGGGGCTGTAATACCTGAATGGTGAATTAAAACAAACACTAGCGACAGCGGGATCTAAGGTTAAACATAGGATAATGGCAACCAATTGGCAACAAGATGGGTGGGAGTTAATGCGTGTCCTTTACCATGTTGTTGATTGGTTGGCTAATGGTTTTTTTGTGTTAAGGTTTGTTTGAGTTTGTTTGAGTGTGTTGTTTTTCAAAACCAGTTTTTTCAATATGTATCCGGGGGCAAAAAGCAAGCCGATCAAAGAGAGATGCCTAGAATTTGAGACAAAAATTAAATTGTGCTAAGATCCTGCATCATCTCAGAGCACCTTTCAACCAGCCTCAGTGGAAATAAGAGGTATTTAGACTACAGAGAGGGTAAGCCAGATCTGGGCATTTATGGTCACATGGGGCCTTTTAGGCATCTCTGTCTGACCCGGTATATGTCAGTCATAAACACAAATAAGTGTATATGCTCTGTATGCAATACAACTCTGATGCTTTTATTTGAAAAAGCCCTGGTGTATATTTACGTGTGGGCGGACTGATCCGTGTTCGTCTGTAAACCAACAGGTGATTATCGTTAGGGAATCATTAATAATATTCTTTTACTTGCTGTGGGAATAAATCAACCTACAGCTCAATTCATATTTACTTATAGCTCCAATACCTATATAGATCAACATTCATGAAAACATCATTAGGATGATTCTGTTGAGTTTAATATGTCATTTTAGACTATTTGATGTTTGCTTTTGGTAAAAAAACAGACTTGTCTACATTAATCAAACAAACTGATAAACAGACCATAACTAATATTAATTTCACTAATGGTGCAGAGAATGCTGCTGTTGTCCAATTAAGTGTTGGAATTGTCCTTGTCCTGGGAAGGCATACTGTACAGCTATACATTTTCCTCAAGTGAATTAAGTCAAAAGCCTGTTTTTCAAATGTATAAAAGTACCTGGTCATTTACTAGGCCTACAGTACTTAATTTGTTCTCAATTATTTCAAATTTCTGGTTATATAGTGCATGTGACAATGTAATAGTAGTATATTCACTGTCTGCAATAGCCAATGTGAGAAACTTACCAGTGCAATGTGTCTGTTGACAATCTCCAAGCAATTGGTGGATATGCATATTATAACCTTTTGGTTATTTCACATCAAGTGTCTGAATACTGCCACTCATCTCAGATTTAGTTGAAAAAAATCTAGATTTACACACCCTCTGATAGAAAAAGGCATAAACGCAGACAACTTCCCTAGCATCCCACACATGCACAGCCTGTCTGGTTGGAGTGTGAGTGGGTTTTGGGGATGCAAATCACATATCCATGCATGCCCACACACACACACACAGACACACACACACACCCATACCTGGCATGAAAACACAAAACAAGGACTGTAAAAAAAATGCCACTTCCAAGGCAGAGGCTTGATACTGCATATGCATCTCCCCCTATGCTATGTCTGCGATTGAGGGTCTGGAAAATATTACAGAGCCCATAGAATGCAAAACCACATTTACCTTGTTATTGTTGAATTTAGGTAGCTTAAGGTATCCAACGGACCATACCGAAACTTCCTACACCATCTTCCGCCTCCTTCTATATGTAAATTTCAGGCTAGAATTTGCCAGGCTGAAAAAAAAAACAATCTGAAACTAGTGCTCGGTGTACGTAGACAGCGCAAAGCTACACCTCCTCCATTACATTGTCCAATCCAAAAAGCTCTAGCTCTAGAATCTTTGGTCCAATCAAAATGGTTTGTAACAATCTCTTGTCCAGCCCCCTGTTGCTTCGGAGGTAGGCTATAAACGCACTGTAGTAGTCTATGTAATAGCTAGCTAACATTGAGAACGGCTAACGGCGCTAAGAAAAATAAGTGCATGTTGAATTTCTGTTTAACTGGAGAACATACGAAAAAAATGTCAGCACACGCCTGTAACGTTCCAGGATGTAGGGCTGGGGTTGTCCGGAATTTGCACTACCTTCCTCAAGAACCTCGCATTCAACGGGAGTAGTTGATTTTTATCTACAACCACAAGATTGGTCGTTTGCTCTGGTCAATTCACCCCATATTGTTTCGCCAACCTCAGACTGTATCAATCCGGCTTTTCACGAACACTACGCCTGAAACCAGGATCTATTTCAACTGTTCTCCAACACAACCGATTCTGCCGGTTGGTAACCACGCTAGAATTCAGTGTTTTTTGGTCGCCATAACCATAGAATTATAGACTGGTGTTTCTATGGCCTTAACAGTTTGCCTACTTGATGCTACTTGGATATCCAGATTATTGCGAAGCAAAAAAAAACTCGGTCACTAAAGTGTTGGTAGGCTAGCAAGCATAACATCAGATACTAATGTCGCATTTTCCCCAGTCTTCTGTGCTTATATAGCTCCAGTGTTTCATTTCCATTACCAAGTTTTAACACCAGGGTTTTAGGTAAACTTGGAATGTTTACTATACAAACATAATAGCCTACGTTAATTTCCCGGTAAAGATGCATATCGCCGTCTATTATAGCATTTCATAACCTCAGACATTAGTGCTGAAACTAAAATGTAGCCTATGCCTACATAATATTAAATGGTAAATGGTTCTGCATAACGTTGTCATAAAGGCTGACATCCTATTGCGTGTTTATTTAGCTCAGATAGTTAACCGATTTTCTGCTGAGAAACAGACCTGCTGCTTGCTTGTAGTGTAGGTGCAAACACAGCGCGGTATAAAATAAAACGGTAATGTTAAAAGGGGAGCGATAAAACTGTAATCTGCATACAGTCTATATAGCCTACAGTTGGGGTCAGACTTGGATTTTTTTGTAGCGGTAGCAGTACCTTCACCTAAGATTCACTGACCTATCCTTGTGCGTCCTGTGATCATCATGAACAAATGTCATTATGCTACAAATTGAGCAGCTCTAATTTGATGTTAGGCTCCGTCTGGGGCTACCGTTACAGCGTATTGACCTGCTACTTGCTAGGCGCAAACGTAGCGCGATAAAATAAAACGGTAATGTTAAAAGGGGAGCGATAAAACGTTTACGGACACTATCGTGTCCTCGGTTCTCTGAACTTGAGAAGTGAAAACAGTCTGTATAGCCTACAGTTGGGATCACACGTAGTTCAATTTGTTTTCTAACAGTACCGTTATAATTATCAATGAAACTTGGGAGCCAATCTGCTTCAGCGAAAAAACACCCAATAGGCCTCACAATGAACTAGCCAATCAGCGCCAGGGGGCGGGAAACTGTCCAAAGGGTGGGAAATACGAAAATTTTTAATGAGTATACATTTCTGAGCATGGAATAGACAGCCTAGAAATGCTCCTGGGTCTTTTTCAGCCACACAAATTTGCATACACAATTATTGAGGCTCAAAGAACATTTTATGATGGTCAAAAAATGCATTCTATGGGCTCTTTAAAGTTTTTGGTGCTCCAATATTTTTCAGTTACAAAAGATTGCTTAGGTTATTCTTTAGAATAATTATTTTGGTCAGTTTAGGCTGTCTGTCAAATTCGGGACAATTTGTCAGAATTTGAAAATGCTTTCATGAACAGCACACAAACACAAATTATGAATGTTAAAAACAAACTTAACCAAATCTTAACCAAAAAAAAAAAATGGTGGATCTGGTCATGGGTGAAAGGAGTGACAGAACCTTGAGATGTGTTCAGCCAAATCTGTTACAAATGGTGACATGGAATGATCCCATAAAACATGGTAATATTCAAAAATGTTTTGTTCCTCTTCCCTTGCAATTAATGTAAATATTATTCAATTCATGCCGTGAATCAAGGCACATCTTATTATTGTAGCTGGAAAACAAGGTGCTTTTTGCCCTGTTTAGATCTCCTTGGATCCTTTTGAACCCAACTAATCTTTGGATAACTTGTAGAACAATTTGAAATATCATATAGGGCTCCTTTAATGGTATAATATTCTGACAACAATTTGTTCATGCCTGGAGACAAGTGTAACACATGAGCCTTTACTGTGTAATTTCCTGAAGTAACCACCAGAGTGCAGTATAGTTGTGTAAAAGGCATGTTTCCCGTACTGTAGTTTTGTTCAAACTAAAGATTCTTTTCCAATTCTGTTAACTATACTGTAAACCTGTACATATTTGGTAATGTTATCTCAGAGTAGCTCAAGAAACCATTCTCAGAATATTTTTTCAGAATATCATTCTTGGTCATTTGCCTCATGAAATAAATCAATGATAATTGCAGTTCAGGCACCTGCTAACAACTACAGGTTAAAAATAGATTAGCACAAATAACTGACTAAGTGGCGAAATATGCAGTGTGTCTGAGAAATCAGTGTACCACATTTTATCAGAGTAGATAGAAATCACCTGATGCACAGGTCCTGGGCCCACATGACTTGCCATGATCCCAGCAAACAGATTAAACAGGTGCCAAGGGGCGCAGTGTAAGGGGGCATCTTGCAGGTTGCCCAGGGACCAGAGCAGACTTTTAACAGGACAGATTAAAAGTCCCCTCCTCGCAATCCTGTTTCACGCTTGGGGAGGCTCTCCCATGGCCTTGTCCAGGGGTGAAGGGAACAGGCTAGGACTGGTTGGTTCTGGGGGCACACAAGGGGAGATAGAAGTGTGGTAAGGGTCATGGACACAGGTCTGGGATAGTAAACTGTCGACTAGAGACCATTCTGCATCACTTTATAATCATTGCCCCATCCCAAACACCTGCACTTTATGCACTGTACCCTTGTCTCAAATCACACACACACACACACACACACACACACACACACACACACACACACACACACACACACAATATAGGCTGACCAACAGAATGCTGCCCTCATAAGCCTCACACATATGTACTTAATGGGACAATAAAACTTGAATCAGACCTGTTTTGAAGTCCATAGCGGCAGTTTTGAGCTGAGGTATTTCTGGCCCTGCCCCTACCCTTGGGCCAATCTTTAGTGTTAGCGCCGGCATTAAAAGAAGTTTGGTGTACGTGGGCGGTAAATAAAAATGATAAACGTTATGACTTTAGCAAAAGCATTCTAAGCCCTCCTGGGGGCATTGGTTTAAAGCACTCTTCATGTAGCCTGGGCCTGCCCATACTTCCTGTGACGCTACATTCAATTTCGCGAGCAAGTCAATCTGGCCAGGCTGCCGTTTTAGAGGAATTATTTTTATTCTTAATTTTTATTAAGTCTGTGGGCACCAATGAGAAACGAGCTTACGCATTCATCATTGGAATGAGTGGTCTGATTGGTTGTAGATTCGTCAAGTAGTCAGAGGCATCTGATGGACGCAGGTTAAGCCCGCCTCCCAGAAGACGTTTAGTAATGCAGGATGGCCAGACTAAGCTCCCATGAGCTTTGTCGCGCAAGCCAGGCTACTCTTCATGTGTTTCAGAATACTTAGGGAGAAATGCAACAAAACGATACAACAAAAGTTTGTGCTCATGATCATGTTTTTAATACAGGTCAGTTTCCACACTGGACTTCTCCTTTAAGGAAAGATGTCTGGGTTCAGCTCCAAGACAATGTGAGCCCTATTAATGCAACGCCACTTACTCTCCATCGCCAGCTGGCTGTGCTTTTACCAAAAGTTCTCAACAGTTGCTTGTCCAGTTTTTAGTTTTATGGAAGTAAATTATATGTTTGGCTTTGATGACAAAGCAGTAATGTTAATAATGTTAACCCCAGACCTACTAGTTACCTCAATCAGCCTCCGCACACACTGCCATTCATCAAACATTATTATACTCCCTTTCATTCACTTGAATCTCTCGCTTTTTGTTTGTCTTGCACTCCCCCAATCCCCATTACGTAAACACATGCACACACACACACACACACACACTTTATTATCTTTATATAATAGCAATTGCTATCCCCTTTATGCCTGTTTTTTTAATTAAATGAGTGTATTGCAGTTTTGAGAGTCTTTTACCTACATGAGGACCTTTGAGCATTACAAATTTGGGTAAACACATTATTGAAGAAAAGACATATTGGTTATAAAAATGGATTTGTTGTCAAATACTGTATATTGTTATGAATTTATCATCTAATTACTTCTGTATGAATTCTCAGAGAATCATTGGTCTCCCCCTCTTTCTTCTTTGGCCTCTGTTGTCACGGCAGCTGTATGCCGCCTGCATAATTGCATTCAGAACAGTGGGACAAAGGGCTTCCATCTCTATGTGGACATGATTCAAATAAACAAGTACACATCCAAACTCCACTTGAACTATTGGCAAAGGCCAGTTCAACCATTTTAAAATCCTTTACTTACAACTGGCAGCTTCAGCCTCTTTCAGCAAGTCTCTTTGGTCTGGGGTGATAGCCTCAAACCTCCCAAGCTTCACATTAACGTAATAATTTGTCTGGTGAGGCCGTTCCAAGACTGACCTTGCTATGCAGGGAGCCTTTGACAGTCCACCACAAAGGATTGAATAGCATTCAATTTCTGCCTCAACTGCTGGGTTATCACGGGCAGCAGATGTTTCTATCCTCCTGGTTTCATTTTCAGGATGAAAAACCAGCTCACCTGTTTGTGCCGCAGGGACAGCCACCCACATCTTAAGCTTCTTTTTATTGTTCTTTGTGTATTGGGGAAGCTGTGCTCTACTTGTTGGGGCTTTGGGTTTGAAACCAAAGGATTGCAGGTTCGATGTCAGTATGTACTTTGTTTTCTGTGTTTTGTGTAGAGCATCACTGATTCACAACTGGGTTATGCAGAGAGCAAATTTCCCTCACAGAATCAAATGTGTATATTTATTTACATTCATACTAAGCTCCACACATCAATTTAAAGAGGAGAGTGGTTGGATGACAAGGGGACTACCTTGAATGAGCACACCTGTGTAGCCTCAACTCTTGTACTATTAGACAATATTTTATGACCAGAGTGAACTACGATTTACACGTTGTCTTTTCACTGCACTGGGGCACTGTAATTCTTCTTTGGCCTGACATTTCTGCTGCCTACTAGCCAGCCATCAACACTACTTCCAGGAGCAGCTCAGTTCTTTCCCCCGTGTACTAAGCCCACACCTGATTAGCTGAGCAGCTATCCACCTAAGGCAGGGGACTGCTGATGTAACCGCTGGGTCATAGTCTCCCGTCTAGTTTGGTTTGTTTTACACTTTGTCACCTCTCCCTCTCTTGACTCTTCAGCCACTACTAAGTCCCTATATTGTTACGTCATATATGTATTTGTTCTCCATCTCCCTCTGGGCAGAAAAGCAGCGCTACCTGTGCACAAGCCTCTGCTCCTTAAGAGCTGAGCCCTTGGCTTAGAGAGCGTCACAGCCTTGCAGCTCGGGATCACATTCTAGCAGCCGAGGTACAAATATTACATCAGCAAGCCTCTCAAATCCACCTAAAATCCCGATAATCTCCTACGCAGGCAGCTTGAAGGCCAATCCCCGGACCTGAGGCCGCAAAAGCGTTCTTGAGCGAGCCCCCAACGTGCAGCTGTGGGGTCAGGGAGAATGGCCGGCCAGTGTCACGGCTGTGTTGTGGGCACTGCAGTGATTCAGCACATTTTAATTACGAAGGGGCAGGGGGATTAAGGTTGAGGCTTTCAATCTCTTTGTCCTTCACATGTCGTCTGTGTTGTTATGGGGAAATGCTGAGCCTAAACATCTGGAGTTCATTCTGTAGATCAACAATAGACGTGTGCTGTAAGGATGCATGTGTAAGTATGTGGGAAAGGGTGTGTGTGTGTGCAGCGCATGTTTTAAGTAACCACACTGACAAAAAAATCATTCAGTTTTCAGTAAATTTACAAACTTTAATTTTTTTTTCCTGCAATTATTTATTATTTAGGAAACTGGATATCTAAATGCATCCACATTCAACAATTATTTTGTCTTATCTTTTCTTTCACACCCTCATACACTCGCACACATTATATACCGCAAGAAGAGGAGAAAAATGCCAAGAGCATTTACAACTGAGTCAACACATCAACTCTGGTGTGAGCCTATGCCCTGCACAAAGACGGGCCTTGGGGAAGGGGTAGGGTGGATGGGGTATTAAGTGCAAAAATTAGGAGGGGTGTGCTTAGGGGAGGGGAGGGGGGTATCAGGGTGTCACTTTCACTGTGAGGTAACTGTATTCAGGTACAGTTCATAAAATCACATAGTAAAGTTCTCCTGTTTCATCAATCACACATTATTGGCCAGTCCTCAGTGGTAAGTGAGACTGGAGCATATATACACAGACCACAAAATACACAGACACATGGGTTTAAACTGCAGGGGGAAGGGAACCAATAGCTAAAACAAGAGCAGGAACAAAAACTCAGACTTCAAAATGCATCAGTCTATTTAAAGTCTTCTCCTGTGTTACTGCCAGCCCTAGCGCAGCATGAGTCCCGATTTAAACGTACAGTAATCAGCAACGTGCAGCCATTCACATGTGATCCTATGTACACCAGTTGCAGACCGAGTCCTTCCACACAGACCTGCAGTGACCAGCCCTGGGTAAGAAGCTGCGTTGAATGAGTGCTTGGCTGTGTGTGCTCATGTGGTTGTGTTTGCGTGTGGGATACCATGACAAATGCCCTTAGGTACACGGGGTTGAATAGGCATTTGTCTCTCGTGCCTGTAGGCCGTCTCAGTCCGTGTGTGAGTTGTGTGTGTGTGTGATTACTGTGCACAGAATACTCAAATTCCCCTTCAGCTGTTTTGACTGGAGTATTTATTACAGTGAAAGCCCTGGCAAGGCCTGTCCCTACACACATGCAATAATATGGACAGGGGAAAGAAGGGCTGCACAAGTGTGCATGTATGTGGTATGTGTTTGTGTGAACGAGAGAGAGAGAGAGAGACTATGAGCATTTAAGGTGATAAGACGACATGGCGATTTAATGAGCTGGAACCTTGAGAAATTCTATCCAGAGTGTATTTCAGGCACGCCACTGGACGCTGTGCTGCACTACACTGCACTGGAGAGGGGTTCCTCCCGGACTGAGGGAGAGTCCTACGTGTTGAGAATAGTTAAGAATGTGCGACACACCCGGCTGGCCTTGGGTTCTACAACACATACACACGCTTTACCATTAGGTGTAGTCTATACTATGATTATGTATGGATTAAATATCTATTGCTTTTCTAAACCACACCCAACAGACTTGCCTTCCTGAACCACTGGGGCCCAGACATGTTAAAATAGGCCTTCCCGGCTCAGTGGGGGTAGAATAGGTAAGAGTTTTCAGCTCTAAAGGCGAGCAGGTTTTTAACATCCTGCTATACTGTACATGGGCAATTTTTGGATCACTTTTGGCCTGTCTGTACCCCTTCATTTGAGGATCTGGCCAAACATACATGCTAATCTCAATTAAGACCTGTTCACATTTCAGAGAGAGAGAGCATGGGACCTTTGGAGAATATGCGTAATCTGTGGGGGATCAAGAGCGCGGGGAGAGCTGAACCCAAAAAGCAAAGCCTGTGACCACAGAGCTAAATATACTGTGCAACCAGAGCAGACTGGCCAGGCCATTGAGCCTAGCAGACAGCTGAAATATGAATTTTCCCATTTCTACCAGCCATCCACCAATCGTCAGTCTGCTGGGTAAACTTCAGGAGAAAATATGAAAATCCTTGTTAGGCAATTTTCCTGCCTAAAAAATACTGGTTTAAGTTAATGGTTTTACTCAATGTTCTACTCAGAGCAAAACTACATTTGCTCAACGTGATGTGGACCTGCAACCAGGCTGTGTCACTCACACATTCAGCTCAGCAACAAAACTGGACTGAAATACCCAACCGAAGTCCATTGTTTTTGTAAAAAGACTGAGCCTTTTGTTTGGGGGTTTAAATCCGCACAATAGTCGGCACTCTCCCCTCAGCTTCGTTGTGTTCACAGAGTTCTTTGACTCTCGATAAGGTTCTATGTCGGTTCTTTAAAAAGAAACCATGGTGAGTGTGTGTGTGTGTGTGTGTGTGTGTGTGTGAAGGATCGCAGGGTATCACAGTAATATTTAAGTAAGATACCATCAGGTGGTGACAGGTAGAACTAAGCTAACACACAGGGCTCTTTAATAACCCTTCTAGGCACGTGTAACATTACTACTGTAGGTATGTTCACACTCTCTCCCAAGAGTGTCAGTCAAGCAAGGCCTTCAGATCTATCTGCCCTCTGATGAAGGAACTCCATCCAGCCAAGTTCACCTCCCTTTGCATTCCTTTCCCCTGACCTGCTAACTGTTAAAATTAGCATCTGTTGTAAGCTTCATCAGAGGTATAATTGTTCATCTCTGGAGTCGAAACTGAAGCAGCTATTTTCAACCAGTACCAGCCAGGCCACCATCGCTACCGCCACCCACAAGCTCTTTCTACTTTGCCCAGCTCCCCTCTGCCTCTCTCTGGTTTGTGTGTCTCTTGCCAGGGCTGCCGTACTGTAATTGTCTCCAGTGAAACTGCTGAACAGGCTCCAGAGAGACACATTCCACTTTTTTTTCATTTGTGGTGGAATCTACTGCGTGGAATCTACTGCATGCTTTTGGAAGCTGGAGCCGGCATCTCTCCCTACAGCACACACACACACACACACACACACACACACATACACACACACATGGCTAACACAGCCTTTTTGCTCCATCTGCGAACAGGTTCTCAGGGGCGTATAAATATTTATTTTCTTCCAACGGAGAGCTGAAACAGCAGGTCCATTGTTTGTCAACTTGATGTAGGCAAAAGGGGGTTAAGACCCTTCCATGCTCTCACACTGTGCCTGTGCTTTACAAAGAATGTGAACAAAATAAACAACCGCAAAGCATTCCAAAATTAAATTAGAGAAAGAGCAGAGCCGTCGCTCACATATGCCTAGTCGATAATCGAAGAAAGAATACAAGTTCAGTTTTCTGACAAGTTCATGGCGGTGGTTGTTTTGATGCTGCACAAACGTCGCTCACCACATCAGAAAAAGGAGGAAAGCAGAAAAAAATATCAAGTGTGCTCTTCATGCTCTCAACTCTACATATCATTTTTGTTTTCATCACGTTTTCATTATTGCTGCTCACATCTCACATCAGCATAGTAGTCCAGTGTGTGGAGCAAAGATCAGGAGAGTAGGTCCAGGCCATGAGGAGGCATCACTCTTTCTTTCAGCAGTCTAAATCTCAGCAAAGATCATACAAAGCGCAAGAGATAATCCACTCGGGAAGGGGATCGTCTGCAGTCAGGAGTCACTGGAAGATGGCGGGTTTGAAGTAAGCCAACTGATGACAGATGAAGCCAGAGTGGGACATTAGTTGGTTGAGGGGATGAAACAGCTGTGGAAGGGTTGGGAGGGTGGGGACTGCTGGTTGTGGAAGGTAAGGGGGCTCAGTGTGGGTGGTGTGTGTGTGTGTGTGTGTGATGGAGGGGGGTGGTTGGGGTTGGCACATGAGTCTTGAAGTATGCTCAGATGATCCCCTTGATGAAGCTGGTGTCCAGGTGCACAATGAGCACGCGGAGAAAGGACATCTCCTTGCGCGTGTTCTCGAATATGATGCGCGGGTCGTCCGACTGGCAACGCAGACAGTTGGGAGCCATCACCATGGCGAGGTTGTTCACATCCATCTTAGTCTTACTCACATTCACTGGCTGGGCAAAGACCTGCACTCATGAAAGTGAAAGTGAGAGAGAGAGAGAGAGAGAGATTGATTTGTAAATCTTTTTACTGAATCTTTACATAGAATTCAATTCTATTACAACAATTTCAATTTCTAAAGGTCTTTCTTATCTCTCATAGATATAGGTGTTTCTAAAGGTCTTTCTTATCTGTCATAGGTATAGGTGTTGAGAATGAGACAAGCCTGTTTACTTTATGGGCCAAATTTCCAATTTTTATGGGTCTGCATTTTTCCAAGAAGTTGCATGGGTAAGCACAGGTAGTATTAATGAGGGCCAATAAAAATCTGATTCAGTGTAGCAGGTTGAGATAGTTACTGGATGACATTAATAACACCGTGTCACGGTGTAACACCAAACACTGTGACTTCTTGGAAAAATGTCTGCTGTGAAAGTAAACAACAGGCTTCACGTTCAACTTAACACTAAATTAAGAGGGGAAAGACTGACAGGGAAAGGGTATTCTTTTTACAGATAGAAATTTCTACAAAGAGAAAAGGTTCAGCGTGTGTGTTCTGTGAGAAGTCTAGAGAGGGTTCTGTTTTAATATCACCACAGTGGCAGTAAAGTCACAACCACTAGAGGCTGACATCACAACATCTGGACTTTCTGCTTTTGTTCCGGATTGCATGTTGCTCATCAACTTCACAACCTCTTCACACCGCACACAGCACCTCTCTCTCTCTCTCATTTACACACACACACACACACACACACACACACACACACATGTGCACAAGCACACACAAACGCACAGACACATGCACAATAACACACTTATACTGACTCACAGACACCCACACATTTTGGTATACACACACACATACACACACACACACACACACACACAAACACACACATGCATTCTGACACACAACCACACAGACACACAAGAACACACACACATTCTGACACATAACACAGAGCCACACACAGACACACATACCACCGCCACCAGTGTGTTGTTGTTTCTCTGCTTGTGTGGTCAGATGTGAGTGTTCTGGCACTTTTCCTCTGATCTCCACATCTAGTCATTAGTCAACTAAGGGCTGTTGGGGACTTCTCTATCCCATATTATTACAGTCATTACTCACATACAGGCATGTACTTACCTAAGCTGCTCAACTGCATAGCTCACTATCAAACAAGTCTGTGTGTGTGTGTGTGGTGTGTGTGCGTGCGTGTGTGTGCACCTAAGTGTGTGAGACTATATGACTTGTGTTCCTAAAATACTAGAGGATGACGGTGCATGTGAATAGGCACACAAGCGTGAGTGTGTACGTGCTTGTGTGTCTGTGTGTGTGTGGTACCTGTAAGAAGTTGATAAAGTAGCACAAGACAAGTCTGTTGAGTTCTGGTAGAGACTGCACCACACCAATAGCCGCCTCGGGGTCTTCATAGTTGGTGATGCACTGCTTATAGAAGGCCTGGGGGATCACTGGCTCCTCCAGCTCACGGTACCACAACTTCAACAGGGAGGCTAAGAGAGGGAAAGAGATAGAGAGAGAGAAAGAGAGAGAGAGAGAAAGAGAGATAGAGAGAGAGATATTACTCTTCCTGTAATTAGAGCACTGTCTAACAAACTATAACAAGTGAAAGTCAGAGTCAAAGTCAAAGAAGTACACATAAAAATATGTTACTAATAATACAAAGTTGAATGAATCAAAAAGACTCCCAACAATGCATTGAATTAAAAACAGTTAAAACCTGTCCCATGTCTCTGTGACAGAGCAGAGGAAGGGCTGGAGTGAAACTTAAAATATAATTGTTATAGATGTTATTCTCCCTACTCAGTAATGGTGGGGCTTCCTGATGTCATTAGGTTGAGTTACATTCCTCCTCCCGTAAAACAACTGTTACTTTAACCTCAGTGGCGTTTTAGTGTAAACCTTAACATTCGCCAGACTTTGGGTTCTCACCTGGGACATTGGGGTCTGAGAGATTCTCTGGAATCTTCCATTGATCCACCTGGAGCTTGAGGGCGTTGACCTCGTCAATGTCCCCCGGTACCCTGCGACGAGAGGTTGGGTGCAATTAGTCACACGACTGGGAGTGGGTTTAACGACGCAGGCCAGCCACAGGTCCAGGACCTGTCACTCATGACATGCAGCCACCAGGTGGGGCTTGTCTTACTGAGACACTGGTATGACTTTAGTACGACCCTGGTGAGGTCCACACACTCACTCGCATAGACACACACACACACACACACACACACACACACACACATAAGTCTGAGTGAATCCATGTGACCCCAAGATCATGGTCACACTATCCCCCTAAAAACTTAATTATAAAGGACGGTTGACTGTGTGTGTGTGTTTGTGCGTGTGCATGTGTTGACAAGGTTGAGCTGAGCTGCCCAAAGTATTGGCTTACACACATACTCCAAACATGCGAGAAACTCGAGCGATGATCCATGAGGACAGCACCGAACAGACCCAGACACCATCAACCACACACACACACACACACACACACACACACACATGTGCATACATGCACACTTAAACCTCCTCACATACACATACGCACACACAGACACACACATACAGAAACACACACGTGCATACATGCACACTTAATCC
>JAGFZM010004222.1:20000-27500 GCA_017657215.1 Limnothrissa miodon
GTGTGTGTGTGTGTGTGTTGAATTGAAACCCTGACTAATAGGGGGATATACAGTGCCCACAGCTGCATATGCCAGCTGACAGGACTCCTGAGCCAGGAAGTGGGAAGACTAAGTAAAACCAACCAGCTCTAAAATACTGGACACGTTTGACCACAACAACACACATTGTCCTTGAATGTGTAAACACTTAACTAGAGAACAAAAAATGGCTTCTTTAGGTTCAGTACTCCTGCTGCACAACAGGAGCTGGCCATCTTATACCTGATAGAGCACACAGCGATGGGTGCCTGAATTCTGTGCTATTAAAATCCCCTTCCATCTCCACCTCTATCAGCAGTCCCGGGGCACACAGAAGAAGGCGGTTGTGAGTGAGCGGAGACAGCGGTGGGACGGGAGATTACAGGGTGGAGGGACGCTGGAGAGGCCCGGGTGAAAGGCTGTCTGCGCAACGTTTCCGCTAAAGCTACAGTTACCGTTAGCGCCTACCGCTATTACCCAGCACTCAGACACTAACTCTCTGGTTTACAAGGGGGTTTATGGGTTGTGGGATGACACTAGAGATGAGAGGTTGACCTCCCCGCACACCCACACACTGTCTATAGACACTGTCTATAGTTTTCTTTTTTTTCCCCTTTCGTTCTTCCAAGTGTCTTCTAATTCCTGGGTGTCTCAGGTTCTCAAGTTCAACAGAGTAGCTGTCTGAGTTCTCACACACACACACACACACGGACACACACACACACACACCTCAGTTTTGGTTAGCAGATTAGTGTCTGGCTAGCAGACTGGCTTCAGAAGGACGGTGGCCGTGATTGCTAACACATGTTAGCTCTCCCGGAAAGCTGCACGCTCGCCATGCTCCACAGCCACTGCTAACCTCGGGGGCTTCAATAACTCATAACAACCACAGAGATGAGAGAAAAGCGAGCAAGAGGGGCTTTCCAGGCCTCTGCGCACTTCACAGGGAGAAAACTGTGCAGTTTCACCGTCACTCAACCAAAACAATACGCAACCTGAGGTCTGATTTCAAATCTCACCAAGGTTCATTTCAAGTGCAACTGCAGGACCGTGCCAAAATCTATATGGTTTACTGTTCGCAATCTGAAACCAATTCATACCCCAACCTCTTCCATATTAGTCATTATGCGCCTCTTTAGGTGACCCAGGACAGTAATAGACTACATGGGGCGACTTTTTCACGACCTCAGGATCACAACATCTGCTGATGATTTCCATTTCCAAGGTACCTATTTGTTGCCTAATGTCAGCGGGAAAGCAAACAAGTATCACCGTTCGACAACCCGGCCTGGAAACAACAGTGTGTTGTGATGTTTCTCCTCCTTTCATACCTTCTTTCCTCCAGTGACGGCCACCTTCTGTAGTTTGCGGTAGCAGTACTTGGCATAAGTGCTGATGGGCAGACCTAAGAAAAGCCAAGGGAACAAGGAAAGAAAAGGTCATTGGTCAGAGCTGTGTAGTCATCACATCATCAATCATGGGGACATCTGACATATGATACACAAAGACATACAGTATTTGTGCAGAGACATTCTGAGTGTTTGGTTCAGGCCAAAAGGCCTTCGATACAAGGCCATCCAGCTTACGTAGTATCACTGTGTTTGAGCATGTGTGTGCAGGTGCATGATGGTGTGTGTGTGTGTGTGTGTGTGTGTGTGTGTGAGAGATAGGAGAGAGAGAGAGAGAGAGACAGTGTACATGTTTATGGGTGTGCCTTAACAAGTGCATGTGCATCTGTTTGAAAGCTACATTTTTCCCATCTACCCATAATGCCATGGTCCCCCATAGCCAGGATGTTTTATTACAGTTCAGCGAGAGCATAAGAAAGCACTCCTGGCAATAGAGAGCCTTACAACGGCTCCGGTTACCAGTCTATGATCAAAAGCAACTCCCCTGGCCGCGGGTACTTTTTTCCAAACAGGGACATTCCAGAGAATTTCTTCAAAGTCACCCGTACAAAAATATCTACCGGCGCACAGCATCAATTAAGACCTAAAGTACTTACCATATGCAACTACTGAGGCTAAAACTGTCTTTTTAATGACCACTAAAGGTTAATCCCCCTTCCAGCTCACTAAACCGTTGCTGTTTTTTACATTCCCAAAACACATGGCACAACTCCTGCCACTGCAAAGGATTCTCAAAATAAGCCTAAAATCTGTGACCAAACAATCACTTTGTTCTCCTGCTCTTAAGCTACCTCTTAAGCAACCCCCCCCCCCCCACACACACACACACACTTCATCACATCCATTCCTGACTCTCTTCTACAGACGCAGACAGCAGTGTGTGAGTCACAACACTGTGATGCATAAATAATCACACATTGACGCAGATGAGGAGAAGAACCACTTATTATCCCCCCCCCCCCACCCCCCACCTCCTTCACCGAGCTCGCTCCAGTGTTGACCTGTGCTTTATGACGCTGGCTCACAGCCCTTCTTCGTTTCTGTTATGGGCCGATGGAGAGCTGGGGAGGACGGGGGAGATGGGCCAGGGGGAAACTGGATCCTCCCCGACGCTCATCCCAGACGTCCACACACAAAGGTGATTTACAGGCAACAGGTGACGGCCCTGTGGCAGAGTGTCGGTTAGGGGTGAGTGTGGTATGGGGTGGGGGCACAGCTGGGTGGAGGGAGTGGGGGAGGTGAGGTGGAGGCTGAGGGTGGCTGTGGCAACAGGGTCGGGAGGAGGAAGGAAGGTCCCTCCTGATTACAGCTGATTGGGCCAGATTGCTGTGACTATGAGAAATATGCCCATGGGGGTGGATGCGGAGAAAGAGAGGGGATTCTGTGTGGGAGGGGAGGGGAGGGGAGGGTGAGGACGTGTAGAAGATGGTGTGCTAGAGAGGGACGGTGGAGAGGTGGAGGTGGTGGTGGTGGGGGGGCTGAGTTAGATACGTGCTGCTGCTCAGGGGTGAAGGGGATGTTGCTGCTCGCCCACCATATATCAGGAGAGGAATGAGACAGCCATAATTACAGGCAAGGAGGACAGAGAAAAAAAGAAGGAGAGACTCAAAAAGAGGAAGGGAGGGAGAGAGGTGGAAGTGAGAGAAGGAGAGAGAGAGAAAGAGAATGGACAGAGGAAGGGAAAGTGAAAGATAATAAATGAAAGAAGATAAAAGTTGGTGAAGAAGTAAAAGAGGAAGAAAAGGTAAAGAGTATGGGGGAGGTAGAACTAGAAAAAGATTGAGAGGGGGAGGGAGAGAGCATCGGCCTCAGTTCATCGCATATCATCTGATCTCATACTAGTGGAGGAATGCAGCGAGGTGTGTTGTGTTGTGTGGGGAGTGGATATGGACGCTCTGCTCAGGCTCCAGCTGCCTTGCATAGCTGTGTGAGGGTGAGGCTGAGGCAGGAGTGGGGCTAGGCTTGGAGCTCTGGAGGCCTGGAGGTTTGGGGCCTGGATCTGAGATGATGTCTTTGGATGGGGGAGCAGTGAGTAGAGAAGAGAGGAGAGCTGTGGAGGACTGGAGAGGGAGCAGTATGAGGAGAAGGAGGCTGTAAATGGATCCTTCTGTCCAGGTCGCTGGAGGGGCCAGTAAAGTGAAGTAGTCATTACCCTGTCTTAGCACCGCTGCTCTGCCCAGGCCTACTCTGTTCCGCTGCGATTCGTATTGTTCGGTTCAACTTAGCTGATCTCTTGCCAGGTCTGAGACAGGACAAGACGACCCGCGAGATGACACCTCCAGCCAACACCCCTCTCACAGCAGCTGCGTAGGCCATGGGCCAGAACCACTGCTATTTCACTCTCTCTCACACACACAAACACACACACACACACAGAGGCAGGTTCACACACATTAGGCCACACGCATCTTGATATGCTGGTAGACACATGTTCAATCTTGTCTCGTCATCATAGTCTTACGCGGACCCAACCAAATACACAGCAGTTTCACATCAGTGGTCTGCCTCTACATTAACCAACCAGCCTCTCAGATCAATAACATCAACAATAACGCACACACACACACACACACACACACAGAAACCCCTGCATTACGAGCCTATGAGAAAGATCTGGGACCCTGCTAAATCCCTAACACTAGCAGGCTAATGCCATCTCTGCCCTGTTCCTCTGGGATCACTTAATTGAATTAGTCAAATCAGCAAACACCCGAGGAAGCCAGAGATCAGGAGCCTTTGTGTTGGTTCAATTAGAGCTCTGACCCAAGCTGCCTCTGAAGTCCACACTGAGATCAGATTCATCAGTGGGGAGATGTGTGCAGTACTGTATGTAATGTAAAGGTTCTATATAGTTGGTGTGTATAAGAAGACAACACACAAACACTAAGGACCAAGGATGTGCACACCCACAGACACACACCCACCAACAAAGATAGACAGAGGCTACAGCTTTGGGTAATGCTAGAAGCGAAGAACTCCACAGCTGCACCATTACAACATGTTTAACAACAGGGCCAGATGCTTCACACGACCATGCTGGCTCTTCTGCCCTGCTGTTCACACTCACACAAATTCACACACACACACACACTCTGTATATCAGATCTTGTTTTCTTATCGTCTCAAGTTCTTCCTTGGCCTAACTCTAGTCTCATTGTCCTTGTCTTTCTACATAACTCAGTAATCAAACACACACACACTCCTCTCCACTGTAGTATCCCTGAGAGACGGGGAGACAAGTGAACGTGTATAAATATGAAATACACTCACACACACACACACACACACACACGCACACACACACAAACACACACACACACACACAAATCACAGAGGCCATTTATCTTTCTAGTGACAGAACCAAACACTAAGCAGGGACAGAGGGAGAGGAGCTGAAAGACATCCGAAAAGAAAAGGTAAAAATAAATAGAGGGAGCAGAATTTGCATACAAATAGGTCCTGCTGTAACGGTTATTTTTTAATCCTGCTGAGAGAGAGAGAGAGAGAAAGAGAGAGAGAGAGAGACAGAGAGAGAGAGAGAGAGAGAGAGAGAGAGAGAGAAGGAAGGGAGAAAGAGGAAAAGAAAGAATGAGGGAGGGAGAGAATGAATAGAAAGACAGACGGCTTTCAAGAGAAAAAAAGAAAAAACTAAATAAAAACAAAGTTCTTTCTCTCCTACAGTAGGCCTCCTACCCACAACACCCCTCTCATCCCCACGCCCCACTGACCCCAGCGGGCTCCCAGCAGACACAGCTCTATTGTGGGCCACACGTCCAATGGGGCCCCCAGACAGAGCGACCGGCAGACGACACAATACTACTGGCCCCAATGCCCACAGACACACTCTCTTTCTCTCTCTCTCTCCTTTTTACTACTCGCGCCTCTGCAAAAGGGGCCCAAGTGCAGCCCCCCCCCCCCCCCCCCCCCCCCCCCTTGGCCATGTGCGGGTGCCCACTGAGACAGCTGGTGGGGCCCAAAACAGTGGGCAGAGCTGAGGAGCTGTTTTTCTTCTGGCTTGGCAGAGCGGGCCCAGCTCACCACACCAACAGCTGCCTCTGCCTCTCTCGAGTCCACCCACCTCTATTCAGGGCAGAGATCAAACGACCCAGCTCTTAAACATTACCCTCGGGGGACAGACCGCTGGTTCCAGAACTGTGTTTCTGGCCTTGAGTCTGATGCTATCTGTGAACTAGCTCTCCTGATTCTCCAGACGTCAATAGCAATAGGACAAAGCTATTGCTTTGGACTTTTACTTGAGTTGCCCAACCACAGTGTTCTTATAAAATAGGCTTGAAGTGGATCCAGCTCTCTGGTTTGCCACAAAAGCCTGGACTTGGGACATGTTGCAATGCCACAGGCCAAATCACTTCCTAAAAGATGCGCTCCATCTCACCACAAGGACATAAAATAGGGCCCTGTCCCATTGGGAGTTCGGGAACTTTTTAGGGGAACTTTGAGTTTCACAATCAGCCACAAGAGGAACTTTCTTCCTGTGTTCCACTGCGATGAGAAATAACAGAAGATGCTGGTAGCAAAGGTATGCTGGATCATTCTAGGCTATACTAACATGGAAGACCAAAGGGTTCGCCACCACTGTCAGACAAGAAATTGAAAGAATGCCAATGGAGTGTACCAGTGAAATATATCAATACAGTAGTTTTGCTTCTTTACCCTACTTGGAATCATGTGCCATTTTATACCATGCCAGGAAGAACTTGCACTGAGTCTGGCTACTCTTGTAGTTGTGGATGGATAAAATTCCCACTAGCATTCTCATAGACTACCAAGACGTTAGCAACTTCAGCTCAGTGGTTGGACCACAGCAATGGCAGTGCCCACAAATCTCCCGGTGAATTTGTCTATAGACCAGTTCAAAAGAGTTGGATTTTTAGGGTTATAGCTGTATAGTTCCCACAGGGTTTCTTTCTGTCTACCATTATGGCTGTTTGATCTGATAGGAACATAGTTGAGGTAGTCTGGGAATGAAATGGAATATTCTGAATGGAATATTCTGTTTTTGTCTTTACCGTTAAAATGGTCTACATGAGTACAGTCTGAACTGATCCCATTATTCACTCCAAGAAACAGAATTTATTATGACTGCTGCTTCAGAATTAAAATCAATGCAGCCAATCTCCTCAGTCATTCATTTCCGTTTGATTCAGCTCATCAAACGGAACATTAAGGACTCAAATCTAAGGTCTGAAACCTTGATGAACCAAAAGGATTAAGATCCAATTGAGAGATTAAAAGGTCCTATTGGGAGGTCAAAAGCTCCCTATCATACATATTGCCAAAGTTCCGTTCTTCCCTGAGTATTCATTCATCAAGCCATGAGTTTAGAGTGGGATAACAAGTTGTTTTCAGTTGTTATCAGTTGTTATTCTGTTGTGTTTCACTGCACACACACACACACACACACACACACACTTCCGGTGTGAGTCACTAGAGTCTGAGTGTTTCCTGTGAGTGTCGGTAAACCAGACGGAGATTGGGGATGGCATGGCTCTAAGTCATGCGTCCCACTGATGCCTCATCTCATGTTGAGCTCTGTGATGTGGCCATGGCTGCTAATAGAGAATAAACACAGTGGCAACAGCCGAGGGCTTCCACACATTCTGGCCCGAGTGCCAACATCAGAGCAGCCGAGCATTGTGGGATATATGCCCACCAACAAAACACTTTGATTGGACGAATCTGGCCTGGTTTCCCAGACCTCTGGCTGAGCTCACTAACAATGACTGTTCACTCTGTCACTGTAAACAGTGTAAGTGTCTCTCTCTCTCTCTCTCTCTCTTTCACTCACTCACACATACACCCCCCACACACACAGACACACACACACACACACACACAGATTAATTTTAGGGCTGACTCAGTACACACTCCTGGCCACTCTACCTTCCCCCCTTTGGCCATTCCTGTTGCTACTGGCTGCTTAGCCGAGGGAGTGCTTGAGTCTTGCACGTGTTTGCCTGTGGTAAGAAAGCACCATGCGAGCTAAATTAAAGCTGTGACTAAATGGCACAGTAAAAAACAAGACCAGCCTGCTTCGAAAGCCTAGTCATTATAA
>JAGFZM010004223.1:0-2500 GCA_017657215.1 Limnothrissa miodon
ACACACACACACACACACACACACACACACACACACACACACACACATGTGCACAAGCACACACAAACGCACAGACACATGCACAATAACACACTTATTCTGACTCACAGACACCCACACATTTTGGTATACACACACACATACACACACACACACACACACACACACAAACACACACATGCATTCTGACACACAACCACACAGACACACAAGAACACACACACATTCTGACACATAACACAGAGCCACACACAGACACACATACCACCGCCACCAGTGTGTTGTTGTTTCTCTGCTTGTGTGGTCAGATGTGAGTGTTCTGGCACTTTTCCTCTGATCTCCACATCTAGTCATTAGTCAACTAAGGGCTGTTGGGGACTTCTCTATCCCATATTATTACAGTCATTACTCACATACAGGCATGTACTTACCTAAGCTGCTCAACTGCATAGCTCACTATCAAACAAGTCTGTGTGTGTGTGTGTGGTGTGTGTGCGTGCGTGTGTGTGCACCTAAGTGTGTGAGACTATATGACTTGTGTTCCTAAAATACTAGAGGATGACGGTGCATGTGAATAGGCACACAAGCGTGAGTGTGTACGTGCTTGTGTGTCTGTGTGTGTGTGGTACCTGTAAGAAGTTGATAAAGTAGCACAAGACAAGTCTGTTGAGTTCTGGTAGAGACTGCACCACACCAATAGCCGCCTCGGGGTCTTCATAGTTGGTGATGCACTGCTTATAGAAGGCCTGGGGGATCACTGGCTCCTCCAGCTCACGGTACCACAACTTCAACAGGGAGGCTAAGAGAGGGAAAGAGATAGAGAGAGAGAAAGAGAGAGAGAGAGAAAGAGAGATAGAGAGAGAGATATTACTCTTCCTGTAATTAGAGCACTGTCTAACAAACTATAACAAGTGAAAGTCAGAGTCAAAGTCAAAGAAGTACACATAAAAATATGTTACTAATAATACAAAGTTGAATGAATCAAAAAGACTCCCAACAATGCATTGAATTAAAAACAGTTAAAACCTGTCCCATGTCTCTGTGACAGAGCAGAGGAAGGGCTGGAGTGAAACTTAAAATATAATTGTTATAGATGTTATTCTCCCTACTCAGTAATGGTGGGGCTTCCTGATGTCATTAGGTTGAGTTACATTCCTCCTCCCGTAAAACAACTGTTACTTTAACCTCAGTGGCGTTTTAGTGTAAACCTTAACATTCGCCAGACTTTGGGTTCTCACCTGGGACATTGGGGTCTGAGAGATTCTCTGGAATCTTCCATTGATCCACCTGGAGCTTGAGGGCGTTGACCTCGTCAATGTCCCCCGGTACCCTGCGATGAGAGGTTGGGTGCAATTAGTCACACGACTGGGAGTGGGTTTAACGACGCAGGCCAGCCACAGGTCCAGGACCTGTCACTCATGACATGCAGCCACCAGGTGGGGCTTGTCTTACTGAGACACTGGTATGACTTTAGTACGACCCTGGTGAGGTCCACACACTCACTCGCATAGACACACACACACACACACACACACACACACACACACATAAGTCTGAGTGAATCCATGTGACCCCAAGATCATGGTCACACTATCCCCCTAAAAACTTAATTATAAAGGACGGTTGACTGTGTGTGTGTGTTTGTGCGTGTGCATGTGTTGACAAGGTTGAGCTGAGCTGCCCAAAGTATTGGCTTACACACATACTCCAAACATGCGAGAAACTCGAGCGATGATCCATGAGGACAGCACCGAACAGACCCAGACACCATCAACCACACACACACACACACACACACACACACACATGTGCATACATGCACACTTAAACCTCCTCACATACACATACGCACACACAGACACACACATACAGAAACACACACGTGCATACATGCACACTTAATCCTCCTCACATGCACACACACACACACACACACACACACACACAAATGCCAGAAAAAGAAAGCCAGCAGGGGAAAGACAAACAGAGACAGCAGACATGAGGCCAGTTTCGAAAATAAACCATTAGAAATGAATTTCCTGGCAATTTCCACATCCCACTCGGATAGCGCGATGTCAAATTTAATGAAGGGCAAAAAAGTGAGGGAGGAAGAAAGGAGAAATGTGTTTAGAGAGGTGAGACAGGGCTGCTGCCTGCTCAATGGCTAAGGGAAAAGTTAGTGAACGGGGTACATCCTGCGGCACAATAGCATGGTGATTAAAGGTCACACAGACAAACATGCATGCTTGTTGACACACCCACACACAGGCACAGGCACAAACGTGCATATGTGTATTTGCGCTATACAAACAGGCAAACACATACAAAGACACAGGCAAACATGCATATATGTATGGGCACACATACACATGTGCATGTTTAAACTCACAGATAAACACAAACACACAGCATAGACAGATGGAAGAGAGAGAGGAGGCTGCTAAATGCAACCCTATCTACATACACAAGTTCACAAACTAATTGTGGTTATGCTGTAAAC
>JAGFZM010004223.1:5000-13213 GCA_017657215.1 Limnothrissa miodon
ACTGTCTATAGACACTGTCTATAGTTTTCTTTTTTTTCCCCTTTCGTTCTTCCAAGTGTCTTCTAATTCCTGGGTGTCTCAGGTTCTCAAGTTCAACAGAGTAGCTGTCTGAGTTCTCACACACACACACACACACGGACACACACACACACACACCTCAGTTTTGGTTAGCAGATTAGTGTCTGGCTAGCAGACTGGCTTCAGAAGGACGGTGGCCGTGATTGCTAACACATGTTAGCTCTCCCGGAAAGCTGCACGCTCGCCATGCTCCACAGCCACTGCTAACCTCGGGGGCTTCAATAACTCATAACAACCACAGAGATGAGAGAAAAGCGAGCAAGAGGGGCTTTCCAGGCCTCTGCGCACTTCACAGGGAGAAAACTGTGCAGTTTCACCGTCACTCAACCAAAACAATACGCAACCTGAGGTCTGATTTCAAATCTCACCAAGGTTCATTTCAAGTGCAACTGCAGGACCGTGCCAAAATCTATATGGTTTACTGTTCGCAATCTGAAACCAATTCATACCCCAACCTCTTCCATATTAGTCATTATGCACCTCTTTAGGTGACCCAGGACAGTAATAGACTACATGGGGCGACTTTTTCACGACCTCAGGATCACAACATCTGCTGATGATTTCCATTTCCAAGGTACCTATTTGTTGCCTAATGTCAGCGGGAAAGCAAACAAGTATCACCGTTCGACAACCCGGCCTGGAAACAACAGTGTGTTGTGATGTTTCTCCTCCTTTCATACCTTCTTTCCTCCAGTGACGGCCACCTTCTGTAGTTTGCGGTAGCAGTACTTGGCATAAGTGCTGATGGGCAGACCTAAGAAAAGCCAAGGGAACAAGGAAAGAAAAGGTCATTGGTCAGAGCTGTGTAGTCATCACATCATCAATCATGGGGACATCTGACATATGATACACAAAGACATACAGTATTTGTGCAGAGACATTCTGAGTGTTTGGTTCAGGCCAAAAGGCCTTCGATACAAGGCCATCCAGCTTACGTAGTATCACTGTGTTTGAGCATGTGTGTGCAGGTGCATGATGGTGTGTGTGTGTGTGTGTGTGTGTGTGTGTGTGAGAGATAGGAGAGAGAGAGAGAGAGAGACAGTGTACATGTTTATGGGTGTGCCTTAACAAGTGCATGTGCATCTGTTTGAAAGCTACATTTTTCCCATCTACCCATAATGCCATGGTCCCCCATAGCCAGGATGTTTTATTACAGTTCAGCGAGAGCATAAGAAAGCACTCCTGGCAATAGAGAGCCTTACAACGGCTCCGGTTACCAGTCTATGATCAAAAGCAACTCCCCTGGCTGCGGGTACTTTTTTCCAAACAGGGACATTCCAGAGAATTTCTTCAAAGTCACCCGTACAAAAATATCTACCGGCGCACAGCATCAATTAAGACCTAAAGTACTTACCATATGCAACTACTGAGGCTAAAACTGTCTTTTTAATGACCACTAAAGGTTAATCCCCCTTCCAGCTCACTAAACCGTTGCTGTTTTTTACATTCCCAAAACACATGGCACAACTCCTGCCACTGCAAAGGATTCTCAAAATAAGCCTAAAATCTGTGACCAAACAATCACTTTGTTCTCCTGCTCTTAAGCTACCTCTTAAGCAACCCCCCCCCCCCCACACACACACACACACTTCATCACATCCATTCCTGACTCTCTTCTACAGACGCAGACAGCAGTGTGTGAGTCACAACACTGTGATGCATAAATAATCACACATTGACGCAGATGAGGAGAAGAACCACTTATTATCCCCCCCCCCCCACCCCCCACCTCCTTCACCGAGCTCGCTCCAGTGTTGACCTGTGCTTTATGACGCTGGCTCACAGCCCTTCTTCGTTTCTGTTATGGGCCGATGGAGAGCTGGGGAGGACGGGGGAGATGGGCCAGGGGGAAACTGGATCCTCCCCGACGCTCATCCCAGACGTCCACACACAAAGGTGATTTACAGGCAACAGGTGACGGCCCTGTGGCAGAGTGTCGGTTAGGGGTGAGTGTGGTATGGGGTGGGGGCACAGCTGGGTGGAGGGAGTGGGGGAGGTGAGGTGGAGGCTGAGGGTGGCTGTGGCAACAGGGTCGGGAGGAGGAAGGAAGGTCCCTCCTGATTACAGCTGATTGGGCCAGATTGCTGTGACTATGAGAAATATGCCCATGGGGGTGGATGCGGAGGAAGAGAGGGGATTCTGTGTGGGAGGGGAGGGGAGGGGAGGGTGAGGACGTGTAGAAGATGGTGTGCTAGAGAGGGACGGTGGAGAGGTGGAGGTGGTGGTGGTGGGGGGGCTGAGTTAGATACGTGCTGCTGCTCAGGGGTGAAGGGGATGTTGCTGCTCGCCCACCATATATCAGGAGAGGAATGAGACAGCCATAATTACAGGCAAGGAGGACAGAGAAAAAAAGAAGGAGAGACTCAAAAAGAGGAAGGGAGGGAGAGAGGTGGAAGTGAGAGAAGGAGAGAGAGAGAAAGAGAATGGACAGAGGAAGGGAAAGTGAAAGATAATAAATGAAAGAAGATAAAAGTTGGTGAAGAAGTAAAAGAGGAAGAAAAGGTAAAGAGTATGGGGGAGGTAGAACTAGAAAAAGATTGAGAGGGGGAGGGAGAGAGCATCGGCCTCAGTTCATCGCATATCATCTGATCTCATACTAGTGGAGGAATGCAGCGAGGTGTGTTGTGTTGTGTGGGGAGTGGATATGGACGCTCTGCTCAGGCTCCAGCTGCCTTGCATAGCTGTGTGAGGGTGAGGCTGAGGCAGGAGTGGGGCTAGGCTTGGAGCTCTGGAGGCCTGGAGGTTTGGGGCCTGGATCTGAGATGATGTCTTTGGATGGGGGAGCAGTGAGTAGAGAAGAGAGGAGAGCTGTGGAGGACTGGAGAGGGAGCAGTATGAGGAGAAGGAGGCTGTAAATGGATCCTTCTGTCCAGGTCGCTGGAGGGGCCAGTAAAGTGAAGTAGTCATTACCCTGTCTTAGCACCGCTGCTCTGCCCAGGCCTACTCTGTTCCGCTGCGATTCGTATTGTTCGGTTCAACTTAGCTGATCTCTTGCCAGGTCTGAGACAGGACAAGACGACCCGCGAGATGACACCTCCAGCCAACACCCCTCTCACAGCAGCTGCGTAGGCCATGGGCCAGAACCACCGCTATTTCACTCTCTCTCACACACACAAACACACACACACACACAGAGGCAGGTTCACACACATTAGGCCACACGCATCTTGATATGCTGGTAGACACATGTTCAATCTTGTCTCGTCATCATAGTCTTACGCGGACCCAACCAAATACACAGCAGTTTCACATCAGTGGTCTGCCTCTACATTAACCAACCAGCCTCTCAGATCAATAACATCAACAATAACGCACACACACACACACACACACACACAGAAACCCCTGCATTACGAGCCTATGAGAAAGATCTGGGACCCTGCTAAATCCCTAACACTAGCAGGCTAATGCCATCTCTGCCCTGTTCCTCTGGGATCACTTAATTGAATTAGTCAAATCAGCAAACACCCGAGGAAGCCAGAGATCAGGAGCCTTTGTGTTGGTTCAATTAGAGCTCTGACCCAAGCTGCCTCTGAAGTCCACACTGAGATCAGATTCATCAGTGGGGAGATGTGTGCAGTACTGTATGTAATGTAAAGGTTCTATATAGTTGGTGTGTATAAGAAGACAACACACAAACACTAAGGACCAAGGATGTGCACACCCACAGACACACACCCACCAACAAAGATAGACAGAGGCTACAGCTTTGGGTAATGCTAGAAGCGAAGAACTCCACAGCTGCACCATTACAACATGTTTAACAACAGGGCCAGATGCTTCACACGACCATGCTGGCTCTTCTGCCCTGCTGTTCACACTCACACAAATTCACACACACACACACACTCTGTATATCAGATCTTGTTTTCTTATCGTCTCAAGTTCTTCCTTGGCCTAACTCTAGTCTCATTGTCCTTGTCTTTCTACATAACTCAGTAATCAAACACACACACACTCCTCTCCACTGTAGTATCCCTGAGAGACGGGGAGACAAGTGAACGTGTATAAATATGAAATACACTCACACACACACACACACACACACACGCACACACACACAAACACACACACACACACACAAATCACAGAGGCCATTTATCTTTCTAGTGACAGAACCAAACACTAAGCAGGGACAGAGGGAGAGGAGCTGAAAGACATCCGAAAAGAAAAGGTAAAAATAAATAGAGGGAGCAGAATTTACATACAAATAGGTCCTGCTGTAACGGTTATTTTTTAATCCTGCTGAGAGAGAGAGAGAGAGAAAGAGAGAGAGAGAGAGACAGAGAGAGAGAGAGAGAGAGAGAGAGAGAGAGAGAAGGAAGGGAGAAAGAGGAAAAGAAAGAATGAGGGAGGGAGAGAATGAATAGAAAGACAGACAGACGGCTTTCAAGAGAAAAAAAGAAAAAACTAAATAAAAACAAAGTTCTTTCTTCCTCCTACCCACAACACCCCTCTCATCCCCACGCCCCACTGACCCCAGCGGGCTCCCAGCAGACACAGCTCTATTGTGGGCCACACGTCCAATGGGGCCCCCAGACAGAGCGACCGGCAGACGACACAATACTACTGGCCCCAATGCCCACAGACACACTCTCTTTCTCTCTCTCTCTCCTTTTTACTACTCGCGCCTCTGCAAAAGGGGCCCAAGTGCAGCCCCCCCCCCCCCCCCCCCCCCCCCCCTTGGCCATGTGCGGGTGCCCACTGAGACAGCTGGTGGGGCCCAAAACAGTGGGCAGAGCTGAGGAGCTGTTTTTCTTCTGGCTTGGCAGAGCGGGCCCAGCTCACCACACCAACAGCTGCCTCTGCCTCTCTCGAGTCCACCCACCTCTATTCAGGGCAGAGATCAAACGACCCAGCTCTTAAACATTACCCTCGGGGGACAGACCGCTGGTTCCAGAACTGTGTTTCTGGCCTTGAGTCTGATGCTATCTGTGAACTAGCTCTCCTGATTCTCCAGACGTCAATAGCAATAGGACAAAGCTATTGCTTTGGACTTTTACTTGAGTTGCCCAACCACAGTGTTCTTATAAAATAGGCTTGAAGTGGACCCAGCTCTCTGGTTTGCCACAAAAGCCTGGACTTGGGACATGTTGCAATGCCACAGGCCAAATCACTTCCTAAAAGATGCGCTCCATCTCACCACAAGGACATAAAATAGGGCCCTGTCCCATTGGGAGTTCGGGAACTTTTTAGGGGAACTTTGAGTTTCACAATCAGCCACAAGAGGAACTTTCTTCCTGTGTTCCACTGCGATGAGAAATAACAGAAGATGCTGGTAGCAAAGGTATGCTGGATCATTCTAGGCTATACTAACATGGAAGACCAAAGGGTTCGCCACCACTGTCAGACAAGAAATTGAAAGAATGCCAATGGAGTGTACCAGTGAAATATATCAATACAGTAGTTTTGCTTCTTTACCCTACTTGGAATCATGTGCCATTTTATACCATGCCAGGAAGAACTTGCACTGAGTCTGGCTACTCTTGTAGTTGTGGATGGATAAAATTCCCACTAGCATTCTCATAGACTACCAAGACGTTAGCAACTTCAGCTCAGTGGTTGGACCACAGCAATGGCAGTGCCCACAAATCTCCCGGTGAATTTGTCTATAGACCAGTTCTAAAGAGTTGGATTTTTAGGGTTATAGCTGTATAGTTCCCACAGGGTTTCTTTCTGTCTACCATTATGGCTGTTTGATCTGATAGGAACATAGTTGAGGTAGTCTGGGAATGAAATTGAATATTCTGAATGGAATATTCTGTTTTTGTCTTTACCGTTAAAATGGTCTATATGAGTACAGTCTGAACTGATCCCATTATTCACTCCAAGAAACAGAATTTATTATGACTGCTGCTTCAGAATTAAAATCAATGCAGCCAATCTCCTCAGTCATTCATTTCCGTTTGATTCAGCTCATCAAACGGAACATTAAGGACTCAAATCTAAGGTCTGAAACCTTGATGAACCAAAAGGATTAAGATCCAATTGAGAGATTAAAAGGTCCTATTGGGAGGTCAAAAGCTCCCTATCATACATATTGCCAAAGTTCCGTTCTTCCCTGAGTATTCATTCATCAAGCCATGAGTTTAGAGTGGGATAACAAGTTGTTTTCAGTTGTTATCAGTTGTTATTCTGTTGTGTTTCACTGCACACACACACACACACACACACACACACTTCCGGTGTGAGTCACTAGAGTCTGAGTGTTTCCTGTGAGTGTCGGTAAACCAGACGGAGATTGGGGATGGCATGGCTCTAAGTCATGCGTCCCACTGATGCCTCATCTCATGTTGAGCTCTGTGATGTGGCCATGGCTGCTAATAGAGAATAAACACAGTGGCAACAGCCGAGGGCTTCCACACATTCCGGCCCGAGTGCCAACATCAGAGCAGCCGAGCATTGTGGGATATATGCCCACCAACAAAACACTTTGATTGGACGAATCTGGCCTGGTTTCCCAGACCTCTGGCTGAGCTCACTAACAATGACTGTTCACTCTGTCACTGTAAACAGTGTAAGTGTCTCTCTCTCTCTCTCTCTCTCTCTCTCACTCACTCACACATACACCCCCCACACACACAGACACACACACACACACACACACAGATTAATTTTAGGGCTGACTCAGTACACACTCCTGGCCACTCTACCTTCCCCCCTTTGGCCATTCCTGTTGCTACTGGCTGCTTAGCCGAGGGAGTGCTTGAGTCTTGCACGTGTTTGCCTGTGGTAAGAAAGCACCATGCGAGCTAAATTAAAGCTGTGACTAAATGGCACAGTAAAAAACAAGACCAGCCTGCTTCGAAAGCCTAGTCATTATAAGTCTTTGTGTTTACCGTGGCGCAAGTAGGCAGGAATTACGGTATAGAGGGTCTGGATGATCAGGGGATCAGGGGACAGCTGCGCTGCATTGTGCAGAGCTGAATCTTACAGGGACAGTTAAGTGATTCCAGGAAGGCAGTTGAAATTCAAATTCAACAGTGCCACTTCATTCCCAAGCACTTCATTTGTTTTACACTACATTAGTTAGGACTGAACGAGCTACCGATTTTTAATCAGCACAGACAGCACGACTGTGAGGAGGAGTTGGCCTGTAACAGACAAGCAGACAAATGTAGATACAGATGTAAAAGCCTGTGGCCCCAGGGGCCGTAAGGGGGGCCCCTGACCTGCACTGGCAATAGTGTGTGGGAGCCAAACTGTCTGTGTAAGGGTACTGTAGATCCCTCCTGAGCCGTGGAGGCTGATTAATATGCAGGCCTATTGAGGACGCCGGCAGGGTAATTATCTGCCCACAGATTTCACTTTCTTTTGCTTTTTTTTCTTCCTTTCTCCGTCCTCCAACTGCTTTGAAACTCTTCCTTTGTTTTGGAGCTGTCTGCTTAAAAGGGATGCATTGTATTTGAGTGTGTGTGTGTAAGTATGTGTGTGTGTGTGTTTTGTGTCATGGGTGCATGTGTGTGTATGTATACAAGTTTGCTAGGAGTGTATAGCATGTGTGTGAAAGCACACTAAAAAAAACTTCAACTGGATTGTAGCCGCAGAAGACTATAACCAGACTGAGGTCAAGTTTTCCTTTTCTTTTTCTAACCCTTCTATCTAGACATTGGATGTCTTGAAGATCTCTTGACACTACATCAAAATGAGCTTGTCTAACGCACAGTTCTCCAAAATCTTCCAAACTCTTCCTCACCCACTCGTTCTTTCCTAACGGGCTTCCTACAACTCTCCCTTTCTCTCTCTCTTCCCCACACATCGCTCCCCATTTTTCATTTTCTTCTTTCGCTTTCTTGCTCCTTCTTTACTCTGTACACTAGCTCAATCCATCTCCAGAAATCTCTCTTTCCTCTCTTCTCCTCTCCTCTCCCTCGCTCCCTCCTTCTCTCAGCAGTCTGGCGGTGGGCCAGCGGAGCGTGGGACTTGTGGAACGCCACGCAACTCAGGGCTCTAATCTCTCTCTCTTAGACAGAAAGAGCGAGAGAGAGAGAGAGAGAGAGAAAGAGAGAGAGAGAGAGAGAGAGAGATAGAGAGGAGGAGAAGGAGTGTGAGAGTATAAGTGAGTGTGTGTGAGAAAGAGAGAAGTTAAGAGAGAGAGAGAGAGAGAGAGAGAGAGAGAGAGAGAGAGAGAGAGA